>PUFA01002537.1:0-26015 GCA_003508835.1 Eonycteris spelaea | reverse complement strand
AGCCACTGCGGCCTGCGACCAGACTCGTGACGTAGAACCAGGGGGTCATCACGCGTGGGCTGCTCCCCGGTGCTGCTCTTCCTCTAGCTCTCTGGGGGAGTTGGGGAGCGGGGAGGCGCTGGTGGGGGGAGGTGTCGGGAGCAGAATCGACATGCAGAATGTATTGGGTGGGGAAGTCACCTCCCACACAGAACTTAGTGATCGGAGCGGCCACCATTGCAAATGTGTCACCTCTGCAAGACAGCCACACTTCAGACCCCACTCTGAGAGCGGGGACAGTGAACGGCAGTGCAGTCCCACGGCCCACCCCCACCCCCGGCCCGATGTCTTCCCTTTGTGCTGGGAGACTGCTCCCCGCCTAAAGCACAGACTGGGGACCCCACGGTTCTGGCACCGACGGCCTGCTGTTCTGTCAATGGCAGGACCAAGTGCCTTTATCAATACTGTGGCCTTGAAGTTTGTTTTCTCTTCCTTTGTCCTGGAGGAATGAGAGGTATGTGGGAGGGAGGAGGGACAGGGTCAGACTAGAGCATTTAGCAACGAGCCCGAGCACGCAGCAGAGTCCAAGGCAAGGAGGCGGAGCTGAAAGGAACAGTCTATAAGGCTCCAGGCCGGCCTTCCTGGGGTGACAAAGCGACTGGACAGTCTAACACATCAGTGGGACAGGTCAGAGCTTTGTCGTTCTCTTTCAGTGACTCCTGGGCGGGGAGGAGGTTGGGGGATTTGGGCAAAAATGGAGCAAGGGGAACAAAATGGCTTTTCGTGAGGCTGTCACCACCTGGCCTCTGCCTGGGGCCATCTGCATGTCTGGGGCCATCTTCAGGGTCGCCCTCTCACCCACCCTGTGCCCCGCTGCTTCCTGGCTCCTGAGAGTGCTTCTCGGTCTCCAGGTTTGGCCATGGCTGGGTGGAGCTGCCTGGTGACCGGAGCGGGAGGCTTCCTGGGTCAGAGGATCGTCCACTTCTTGGCGGAGGAGAAGGAGCTGCAGGAGATCAGGGCGCTGGACAAAGCCTTCAGACCAGAAGTGAGGGAAGAATTTTCCAGTAAGTGAACTCAAGTCCCGGCTGTGTGTCTCTGTCCTGAACCCTGCGTAGGTGTGGGAAGGGGGTTCTGGTCTAGCAAATGAAGGAAAGTCATAGCCAAATGAGGGCTTGACCCTATGTCCAAAGTCATCGGAAAGGAAATCGCAGATGCTGGAGTGGAAGACACCCCGGGCCAGTTGGCAGGGGCCTGGACTCCCACCCTGGCCCAGAGCTAGGGAGGCCGGCTGTCAGCCAGCCACCTGGACCTACGGGCCCTGTCTTGCCCACGAAAATCGCATATCGGTGCTCTCCCTGGTCAGAAGCTCCTGAATGTTCTGAAGACTTTCCTCTCGGCAGGTACGTGCCTCAGCCACAGAGGACGGGCGGGCAGCACGAGGCTGGGGACCCTCCAGGTGTCCCCGCCCCTCTCGCTCGCACTGGCCTTTTCGTGGCTTCCCGTAGCATCTCCAGTGAAGGTAAAGCTGAGTGTGTGTGTGTGTGTGTGTGTGTGTGTGTGTGTGTGTGTGTGACAGAATGAGCACAGAGGGCAGGCCCTTGCTCGGCCGCAGGGGCGGAGACAGGGAGAGGCGGCTGGTGTGCTGACAGGCCGCTGTGGGCTGCCCACACAGCTTTTTTTTTTTTTTTTTTTTTTTTAACTACTTGTTACTTTCCCTCATCACCACAAGGGAGACTTGTTCTCACCTCTCACTGCTTTTCCCCCAGATCACTGCCCCTGGTGCAAATGCAAAAGCTGCATTTACAGTGCATTTTCCAACCCGTGTCACTCCCATATCCTCAAAATAACCCTGTGAGGAAAAGTAGGAAAGGGGGGAACCCCATTTGGGCAATGAAGAAATCAAGGTCGTCACAAAGCTAATCCTTTGCTGCCGGCCCTCTGGTCCGTGGGTGCCAGAGCTCAGCCGAGGGCCGGGTCGCAGAGACCCCAGTTACGAGGCTCGAGGGCTGACTCGGTAAAGTGGGTTCCCCCCTTATGCATCCCCAAGCCAATTCCCTGGCCCCATCCCCGGGCCCTGCAGACTGGGCGTGCACGTGCAGGCCTGGGAGGCTCAGGGGACCCCCGCCCACTCCCCCAGAAGGTGCCCCGCCTCCCCCCCCCCCTGCTTCTGCAGCTGCTCAATAAACCCGCCTCACACATAATCCACGCCAAAAGCCTGTAATCCTTACGGTTCCACAGTATTTGCAGTCCGACTGCTGATTACAGGAGGGGCAGTGTCCCACCTACAGAAACAGCGCCCCCCCCCCCGACGTGACAAGGCGGTGGTGTCAGGGGCTGGCAAGGGCCCCTCTGACCATGAGGTCGAGGGGCCTCGCGCTGCTCGCCCTGTGCCAGGCCCTGTGCCTGCTGTCAATCGTCCGCGGCTTTTAGCTACCCCGTGGGACAGGCAGCGGTACCCCCTCCCCCCCTTTCTGTGACGGTGACGATACCGGCGCAGAGCGGCTGCCTCAGTCCGTTCAAGCCACAGGAACAAATCGCGCAGGCTGGGTAGCTCAAACCGGCCCAGGGGTTCGCGCCGACGCGGTGGCCGGGTGGAGAGAGCGCGCGGCTGGGGCGTCGTTTCAGCAGCCGCGTCAGTGCCCAGCCAGCGTCGCCGCCTCCGTGTTCCTAACCCGCGTGGGCCTGGCGGCTCTTCCAGGGCCTCCCCGCCGCCCAGCCCCCGCGGCGCGGGCAACCGCACGTTGTCCGGCTAGTCCACAGCGCCCCCTCTGGCTTCCAGGGGCAGGAGCCCTCCCCGTCTCGGCTTTGGATCCCCACCCCTCCCCCTTCGGGGACACAGCAACCCCTCTGAGCCAGGCGGCCTAAGTCAGCAGCACAGGACAAGGCAGAGGAAGGGAAGGGAGAGGGAGAGGTCGGGGCACACTCGGAAGATTCTGCTCTCTGGCCGGCTCCCCGCAGCTTCTTCCTGGCCTCTCCCTCCACCCCGGGGCCTTCTGGGTCTTACCGGACAGCGGGAAGGGGCGGGGACACAGCGAACTTGGCAGATGCTTAAGCAGAGCAGACGACGGCTCCAAGTTGTAACCCAGGAAGGAATCCTCCAGCCCCGAATTTTTCCTCCGCATCTCTCTCTCTCTCACTGTTGTCTGGCCCACGCTGTCAATGTCGATTCAATGGGCTCCTCCTTGCTCTGCCCCAGAAAAGGGCCAGTCCTGCCCGTGGGCGACCACGGGGTCAAGTGAACAAAGCTTGGAGGCAAGGGGGCAGGCGGAGTCATCGCTGCAGGCGGAGTCATCGCTGCAGCGTGACTGAGACCTGCCCCTTGACCTCTCTGCCAGCGGGAAATCAGAACACCTATCCCGTGAGACCGCTGCGGAAGGAAACCAGCGCACCGTGCGAGGCGGCCGCACAGCAGAAAGCACAAAGCAAGTGTAGGGTGGGCACCCACTCCGCGTGCGGCGCGGCGGGACTGTTCTCTCTGCCAGTTTGTACTTCTGAAGCCCTTCGCCTTTCCGTGCAGCTCCCCACACCCCCCTTCACCCCCAATCTGGCAACCATCAGTGTGTTCTCTGGATCTTTGAGCCTCTTTCTGGTTGGTTGGTTGGTTTTCGTTTCTACGTAGAAGCGAAATCGTACGGTATTTGTCTTTCTCTGTCTGGCGCGTTTCACTGAGCCTAGTGCCCTCTGGGCCCCTCCATCGTGTCGCAAACGGGAAGATGCCACGGTACATCTGTCCCGCCTCTTTATCGGGTCACCCGTTGCCGATCGCCCAGGTTGCTTCCATATCTCGGCTACCGTAAATAACGATTCCGCGGACACAGGGATGCATGTATCTTTTCGCATTCGTGTTTTGGATTTCTTCAGAGAAATACCCAGAAGTGGGACTGCTGGGTCAATAAGGTCATTCTGTTTTTGATTTTTTGAGGAACCGCCATCCTCTGTTTCCACAGTGGCTGCATCAGTTTGCAATCCCACCAATGACATCTACTGTCGCTGGTGTCAGCTGAGAACGTGGGCCCATCCTAAGTCCCCTGTCACTGGCTCCACTGTCCCCCTGCTCACCCACGACTTTGACGCTTCCTCTTCCTCTCAGCCCACCTCCAGTGAGGACCAGAACCTGCTGAGGGAGGTCGGAGAGTCGGACTTTGCGTCTGGCTCCCCTTCCCCACTCCCACTGCTGGGACCCTGGTCTCAGTCCTTCTCCTCCGAACCATGGCGTGGACATCCTGGGGCCTCCCCCAGCCGCCCTGCTTCCTCTCGTACCCTCCGTGCTGGTCCCTTTACGCGCCGTGGCCAGGGGCGGCTTCCCGCGCGCCTCAGCTCTGCTCGCCTTTCTCCACTTATTCCAAATCCATACGTGACTCCTCACTCCCTACGGAACTAAATTCAGATTCTCTCCCCGTACGTCCACTCTCCACGAGCACCCTGCTCTCGGTGAATGTGACAGACCTTCTCACGAGTCTCTCTCAGCATCCCGTGCTCCGAGCACACGCGAGTCCTACCTGCTCAAGTTCGTTTGTTGGAATGAGATGGGGTGGCAACAGGCATTTGCTCCTTCCCAGTGAACACTGCACGTTCTGACTTCCATGTCCCCTTCCCCACCCTCCCCCGATCTGCCTGTCCTCGGAGACCCGGGTCAAATGGCACCTCTGTCAGGAAATGCCCAGATCTGGAAAGCCTTCCAGTGACCTAACCGTGTCCACACAGAACTCCAGAACAAGATCAGGCTGACCTTGCTGGAAGGGGACATTCTCGATCAGGAAGGCCTGAGGAGAGCCTGCCAGGGCGTGTCCGCTGTCATTCACACCGCCTGTATCATCAACGCGGATAATCTCATTCGGCAAGAGACCGTCATGATGGTCAACCTGAAAGGTACAGCACCTCGGTGAAAAGAGGGTGGGGCGGGCAAGTGGGGCTGAGCGAACGGGATCAGGGCTGAGGGAGAAGCCCCGTGAGCTCTGTGCTTTTGCTTAGCACGACCAGCTGAGTCAAGGCTGTTTGCCCCCAAGTTTTTAGGTGAGAAACTGAGGCTGAGAAAGGCCGAGGGCCCATGGTCAGAGAGGGGGAGCTAGAATTTAAACTCGCACCTATGAGACTGCGAAGGCCACAATCAGGTCTTTCTACTGCTCTTTCTCTAGCCAAACGTGGACTAAAGCCCAGCCTTAAACTCTTGCTCCCAGCCACCTCCTGCTTCCCCTGGGCTCAAAGCAGACCTGACAGGTGCCTCCTTAGTCATCATGTTAGCCCTTCTATGTGGCTCTAAGGTGATGGCCACACAGCAGGGCCACGAATGAAGAGCTCTGTGACATGAGGTGGCCCCCGCATCAGTCACAGGTGGTGGGCCATGGCTCTGGGCTTCCACACAGCACCTCCAAGGGGAATGAGAACTTCTAGAACGTTCCCACAGGAGGAATCTTCTCCAGGGAACTAGCAAAGCTGGTTCACGGTGGTCTCGCACTACAGAATTATCCAGTGCTTGCCTTCCCGTGGTCTTTTCTTAACAGTAACAGTTTCCCATTGTCCATAATACCATTTCCTCAGCTCGCTACCAGGTCCGCTCTTAAAGACTACTTCTTAGCCAGGTGCCCACACTACCCCCTCCATAAATCCTCAAATCTTAAATGCTTGGTGACTCTTTCTGAATCACGGCTTTCCAATCTACTTAAAATCTGGACCCACTTGTTAAAGGGTGAAGCGTAAACCCCTTATCCGTTTGCCATGTTACAGCACCCCTCTGATCCCTGGAGACCAGTCTCTCTAGGACCCCAGCACCCCAGCCCCTCAGACTGTCTGTCTTCCGTGCCCGCCCTCCAAAGTTAGTCTACCCAGAGACTTCTTCGCTGAAGTAGCTTATCGCCTCGGGTCTCCAGCCAGTAATAGCACAATGTCAAAAAAGATCCCTTCTAGCAGTTTCTACTGAGTCACACCCTAGCTGCCCCCACACTGCAAGGAGGGTGCTAAGAGTTACCTGTTTTCAATTTCCAGCCCCTCTCTTAATTCCTATTGTCCACAGCTCCTAGCGACAGCTCTGGAATCCCTGACAGGTGTTAGACTGAAATCAGCATCACCCTCAGGTTTCGAAAGTATTTCATGACGGTCATCATTTCCCCCTCAGCAAATAAATTAGCTCCAAATATTCTCCACCTCTAGATTTAAGGTTTGTTGTGTTTTTTTTTTTAATGAGGCTGTCTCTCCCCAAAATCAAATTGCACAAAGACATTACAAGGGGTTTTTTTAATGCAAAAAAAAAAATGACACTTTGCCCAGGAAATTCCTTCTTTCTCATAGGGAGGTTGCCCTGGATAATAAAATACCTCAGTGAGTTGAGTTCCACCCAGCTAAAAGGATCACCCCAGGTCCGCCCGTTATAGGTGTTACCGCCAGAGGGCGCGCTCCTCTTCCCGTTTCCCCACCAGGCTCAGCTCCCACGGCCAGCGCACGTTCCGCCACGCTAAGTAGAAGCAGCTTTTTCACCCCCACTTTTCATACCTGGGTAAACAGAGTCACAGCCAGAATTAGGAGCGGCCTGTGTAGGGAGCACACAATCCGGAACAGAACCTGGATCTCCAGCTTCTCCCCTACCACCCACTAATCATTCTCTCAGTGACGCTCAGAGAAGGAAAGAAAGATTCTTTCATTTTATTGGTCCTCAAGAGAGAGAGAGAGAGAGAAGAATAGACCTGTATTTAAGAGCGCACATCACCTGTATACAGCTCCGGGCGTGTGTGTGTTTGCGATGGGGGCCTTTCAGCTCTCTTCTGCGTAAGGGCCAGGCAGGGCTGTCACATTCTGGTCTGGCCTCCTAATTTGTACATTTAACACAGCCCGTCTTTAAGGAGGTGGAGGGTGACCTGCCCCAGCAGAGTGTGAGGTGGCGACCCTACGCTCTCTCCCATAAGCAGGTGCGGGGCCACGCAATCTCAAAGCCTAGGAATTCGCGCTCTCAGACCCCGGATGTTGGTCTCTTTTTTATTTGTGCATTTTCCCGTGGCGGTAGCGCGGTCAGCTCTGAGCCAGAGGCAGAGAAGAATTCAGTCCCGGTCTGCAGGACCCCCCTCCCTTGGGGCTGGCGGGGGGAGGAGGGGGGATGGGCGTCGGGGGGCGCGGGGGCTGTGGGCGTGGCTGGCGCTTTGGGTTTTTCTCTGACACTGACGGCGTGCTCCCTGTGGGCAGGCACGGAGATGCTGCTGGACGCCTGCGCCCAGGCCAGCGTTCCCATCTTCATTTACACCAGCACCATAGAGGTGGCTGGGCCCAACTCCTACAGGGAGGCCATGCATAACGTCAGCGAAGAAGAACATCGCGAAACAGTGTGGTCTGCTCCATACCCATTAAGCAAAAAGCTGGCCGAAAAGGCCACCCTGAAAGCTGACGGGTGGACTCTTCAGAATGGTGGCACCTTGCACACTTGTGCCTTGCGGCCCACGTATATCTATGGGGAAGGAAGCTTATTCCTTTATCACTTTATCAGCCAGGCCCTGAAGAACAACGGCATCCTGCCAAGTAACAGCAAGCTCTCCTTTGTCAACCCGGTCTACGTTGGCAATGTGGCCTGGGCCCACATCCTAGCCTTGAGGGGCCTGCGGGACCCCAAGAAGGCGCCAAACATCCGAGGCCAGTTCTACTATATCGCAGACGACACACCTCACCAAAGCTATGATAACCTCAATTACTCTTTGAGCAAAGACTTGGGCTTCTGCCTCGACTCCAGGGTGGGCGTCCCCCTCTTCCTGCAGTACTGGTACGCCTTCCTGCTGGAGGTGCTGAGCCTCCTGCTCCGCCCCGTGTGCAGGTACCAGCCCACCGTCACCCGCCACCTGCTGACAACGTTAAATAGCGTGTACACCTTCTCCTACAAGAAAGCTCAGCGAGACCTAGGCTACGAGCCCCTCTTCAGCTGGGAGAAAGCCAAGCAGAAAACCATGGAGTGGATCAGCTCCCTGGTGCGACAGCACCAGGAGACCCTGAAAACGAAGACCCACTGAGCCGGGGCGACAAGGATGCGGCCGCGGGTGTGGCCAGGCGATGTCTGTCAAGCCCCCGCCCTTCCGGCTTCATACTGAAAGCCCAGGTCCCAGCCCTCCTACGAGATGGCCATCTTACTGTCTTCCTCCTCCCCGCCCTGGCCCTACGGAAGCTTCCTGCCCTGCCCGCCCCAGGTGACAGACGAGGTGATTTACTGCAGTGCTGGCCCCCAAGTCTCAGGTGCTGATTCTGAGTTAGCCGGGCCTCTTTAACGTAGATGTTCCTGTTCCTTCATACAACTCAATGACGAGAATAAATGTTTTAATCTGGAGGAAGTTGTGGTTGTGTAAATACATACCTTTCTCCAAGTATTGCCAATCTCCTATTAGAAAAGTCATGGAACTGGGGTGGGCAGAAGGTTCTGGAAGTGGGAACTAAGGTCGACTAAGCACCCACTATGTTTCAGGCATGAAACATATGACCAACATATCTCACCTCCTTTAATCCTCACCAGGCACCTGTGAGGTAGGAATTCCCACTTCACCGTTAGGGACACTCGTCCTCAGCCACACAAACCGCTAAGTCACCAGGCCGCTGGAACCAGAGCGGCATGAGAGCTTCCACCTTTCCACGGAATTGTGCGCTCACACTGCCCAAAACTTACAGCGCGGTGGGGCGCGGGGGGGGGCGGGCCAGCCAGTGGCTCAGCAGAGCCTCTGGGGAAGCCCGGCTCCTTCGTGTTGTTTACATCTTGCCCAGGCCTGTGCCGGACACTCCCTAGAACCCAGAAGAAGCCCCAAGGGGCACCCACGGAGGTGTGCGTGCCCTTGCCAGGAGGCCCGGACAGGGGAGGGAGAAGCGGGTGTGCCGTTGGCCCCCGCCATGCTCGTCTCCTCGGAGGCCTCTAGGACACACCTGGGTACACGAGTGTCAGCCACTCCAGCAACCAACACGCCCGTGTGCCATGCCAACATGTCAAGTCACACAATGAAGCCACACCATGAGCCCCTGGGAAGTCAAGGGACGGGTGTGAATTCCCTCAAAGACTGATGTTCCCCTCGGCCCTCAGAGTGCTCCCCCACACCTCCAGACTTAACATCCTCACCTCCTCACTGCTCCCCCATCCTTCTCGGTTCCCCTAAGGAAAGGAGGCCAATCAAGGGACTTAAACGATGACACAGTCATTAGCCCAATCAAGGCCCAACAGTCAAAAGAGACAGCTCCAATGAGGACCATGTGACCTGGAACAGAGGGGTGGCTGTGGGGTCGGAGCGTGGGGGGGGGGGGGGGGGGGAGCGCTGACTCCCCCAGGCCAGAGTGTTTATGACCACCGACACAACAGATGGCACTCGCCATCATGGTGGCCTCTTTCCATGGAATTCGCGAATTAAGATTCCGTTGAATCATTGTCACAAAGGGGATGGTCTCAGCATTCACGCTCAAGGAGCAAGGGGGAGACACCGTGGCCCAGACGAGCAGGTCTCCATCACCTTTGAAAGCCCCGGGGACAGGGGCAACACTGGGCATCGGGGTGGAGTGGCCCCAGGGGCTGGGGTCCGGCAGGATGAAACACCCCTTCCTGCTTCCCTCCACTGCACAAAATGCAAGCGTCCCTGCCGAGCGGCACTTAGGTGTGCTTACCTTCGCACCTTCACGCCAATAGTGAAGGGAGGAAAGGTGGGTCTGCCGTCTGGGGCCTGGGGTAGACCGCTCTGCGGTGTGTTTAGCCTCGTGAAACCCCACGCCGATAAACCCACCAGGGCGCTTCTCGCAGAGCAGGAAAGGGGCACTATCGCCGACGGATACGGGGTGGGGGTGTAAGCCAAGAGGGGAGGGGATCTGACCAGCTGGCGGTCTCAGCCGTACAAGCATAAAGGCCTCGCGGCCATCCTTGCTTCGGCTGGGTGCCGCCCTGAGGGTGTGCGGGCGTCGGTGCTCGAGCCCAGGGTGCAGCGCGCGGGAAGCGCCGCACGGGGGCAGCAGAGGCTCGGAGGGGATGAGCAGCCGCCCCGGCCCGGCCCGCCCTTCCCTGCCCCTGCCCCACCTGGAGCCTGCGCAGAGTGCGCAGCGAGTTGATGAAAGCACAGGTGAGTGCTCGGCCACCCGCTTAAGTGCTATGACCAATGAGTCTAGAGAACGGAGCTGAGCTGAAATGATCGGGCAAAGCCTCACAGCGCAGGCAGGACCTCAGCGAGGCCTTGAGGGATGGATGGGACTTGGGTAGGAGAGTGAGGCGGTCCAGGCAGGAGAGGGTGAACGGTGCAGCTGAGAAGGGAAGCAGGGTGAAGGGATGTGAGGAGGCCGGCCTACCAGGTGAGGCTGGCCTGACGGTTTCCCAGGAAAGATGAGGGCTTCAGATGCCCCACTCAGCTATGGACTTGAGGCAGGTCTTGGAGGGCGGAGGGCAGAGGGCGGAGGTCGAGCCAGCAGGTTGGGTGGATGGCCTGGCGAGAACCAGCAGGAGGTGAGAGGTGGACAAGAAGGCCAGCCAGACCAGCTGTCCTAGAAATAGGGGGCTGGGGGGAGGGGCCTGTCTCCCCCCACACACACTGCACAATTACTTTATTGACAAACAGACCAACAACAATAACAAAAACCAACCTCAGATTTCTCTTCATAAGCCCAAATACCCAAGAAAGAGCAGAAGTGGAGCGAGGGGCAGGGCAGCTCTGGGATTAGGACTGGCCTCAGCCCCACCCCACCCCTGGGGTGCCCCACCCTGACTGCTGCAGGCACCCTGAAATGGATGAGCTCTGTGAGCCCATATCACTCTTCATGTGAATAGCCATTTTTTTCTGCAGAAACTTCAGTGTGTTTAATTACTAGGGTCTGGCCCAGATCCTGCTGGGGGTGTTATATAATATATGGTATATATATTTATCACCTTATTCAAACCCAAAAGAAATCTGAATTCCAAAACATCTAGCCCCAAGCGTTTGGACTAAAGACTAGGGGCCTCTCGCAGGAGAATTATATTCCAGGTATTGTTCTAAACACTTCGGGTGATGATCTGATGATCCTCGTAACAGGAGGAGGAGGTACCCTTATTACCCTCATTTGACATGGGAAGAAATGGAGGCACAGAGAGGTAAACAACTGGTTTCTGGGGGGTTTTCAGCAAGTTAGTGGTTCACTTCCAGTAATAATAAAGGTTTTTGACTTCAGAGGGTTTACAGGAAGATGGTGAGCTCACATGCCTGCCGGAGCGGGACAGGTGGAGCAGCCTGCAGCCCAGTGGCCTTCAGGAGTGAGTGGCCTTCAGGAGCGGTGGGGAGTGTGATGTAAGCACATACTCTGCCTGGGGCAGTGGGGGGGAGGGCAGCTACGGAGCGCCTGCAGAGTCACATGGGAATGTACCACCAATTACCTACCAGATCTTGACTCTTTAAAGAAAGCAAAAACTTTTCAATCTTTATATGCAGTCTCTTTACTTCTACATATTGGCAACTCGTTCAAGATTCTAAAAACAGTGTGAAGACCGGCTCTGGGAATAGGGTGTGTGGGCTAGTGCTCAAATCGTATGCGTAATATTTTATTTCTTAAAACATGGGTGGCGAGGTGTTGGAGGCAATCTGTCCATTCTTGCTGCTAGGTCCTGAGTACACGTTATATTCTGTACTGTTCTGTATGTTTGATGTAGGTTATAATTTTTATATAATTTTGATGAACAAAGGGAGTACAAACTAAATATATACATATATGTGTATGTATACACACACACACACACACACACACACACACACACATACCTGCGGGCTGGACGAAGGCCTAAGGCTTCCAGTGTTTCATCTGTGTTCCTGGTCTAGTGGGGGCGATAAAATATGAGACGTAGTCGGTATTGTATAGTCAAATGGGCAAAGTGCCCAAAAGAGGTAAGATACTTCTAGAAGGTTCCATCTGGGCGGCGCACTCACTGGAGCCCTTACGTTTGGGCTGGATATTGAATGCGGGGTAAAATATTCCAGGCAGAGGCGATGGAGTCTGCAGAGACACAGGTGGGAAAGGGGACTCATTTCTAGGCAACTCCAAGTGTGGCCAGACCCGAGAGCACAGGGGAGAATGGAAGACACACCTGGAAAGGCATGATGGGAAGAGACCACGTGGCCCCTGAAAGTGCCTGGGGACTGTGGGGGAGGTGTGTGGGGAGGCCTCTTCCTGTCTCCCAGCCCGATCCGCACTAGGACAATGAGCACGGAATGGAGTTGTGCTTGGAGGCATGAAAGAGGCTCATTATGACGGACTGAAGGGGGAAGGGAGGACTCACGGAAAGTGGATTGGCCACTCTGTCCCCAAGGGCAGGGGGCCCGGGTCAGTTACGAAGTCTAGAACATCCCGTCTTGTTCTAGAAACCTGAAGCTCCCCCACTAATCAAGAGTTCAGTCTTGCCGCAAGAAACGGAACCCGCACCCGCCATGTCAGCCACTCTTGCAGAACAGGTGCTGCGGGCGGCGGGCGCGAGGTGGGCCTGTCGTCATCTCCGCGTGGACCCTGGCCGTGAGGGCAGGACCGCCCGCTTGCGGGCTGGGATCGGAACTCCTCCTTGCGCCCGCGGGAGCCTGTGACATCAACAGGGTGGCTTCGCGGGCGTGTGACCTCTCAGGGTCGTCACAGGGCCCCGGCGCTTGAGGCTCGCTCTGCTCTGGGGCCCACACTCGATTCTGCGCTGAGTCTTGCAAGTGATGCAGCCGCACCCGATCGTGAGACTTTGTTCAGCAGCCGGCAAAACAAGGCTCTCTTAATTACAGGGGGACAGGGGTGGAGGGGAGGCCCCTGGTCTCCTCCGGGGGAGACTGAAGTGTCCGTGGAGTCGTAGAGCGAAAAAGGCTCCCGAGAGTCCAGCTTTTAACCGTGGGCTCCATCCCTCTCCCGCTTCAGAAATGAGAACACTGAGGCCTGAGAAGTGAAGTGACTTTCCCAAGGTCACCCAGCCGATCAGGAGCAGAACTGGCCGGGACCCCACACCTCTCACCTGACTGACTCCCCGTGGTAAAGAGTTTGTAGCAGGCGCCTCGAGGCTGGGAGGTCCACGGCCCATGGGGAGGGGGGAGGCACTGCAGCGCCTGCATCTCCAGCCGTCACCTGTCACCTGAACACATCCCACCCCCTTGGCACCCCCCTCGGCCGCATCTCCTCCTGCTTCATGCTGCATCTCCTGCAGGAAGCCTCCAGCCTCGCAGGGCGGGCCACGTGCCCCACCCACTAGGCGCCTGTCACAGTCCAGGGGGGTTGCTTATTAACCTGTCTCCCAACTAGCCTCTGGAGGGCTCCCCAGGGACCTGAACTGAGACCCTGTGCACAGCAGTACCCCACGTCGGGCCCAGACTGAACACTCAGTCGATATTAATGGAGCACAGGAAAGAGGGAAGATGATCTTTAAAAGTGGTTCTGGAGCAGAATAAACAGGATTCTAAGGAGTGGAGGGAAGGCTGTCGGAGTTAGGGAGTCCCCTGAGCAAGACAAAGCTGGACCCCACACCCACCTGGGCTTGGCCTGGGAGCGAGGGTTACCACTGTCCCCTCCAACCTCAGCTATGGGACGTGGGTCGAAGGTAGCTGGGGTGAGGAAGGGGGACGAAGAGGAGCGAGAAGGGAGAATTGTCTTCCTTTTCAAAGCAGACCGTTTCTGCAAATAGGAGTGAGCTCTGGGTTTGCGACTTTGCCACCCGAGAGAGGCGAATCCCCTGACTTCCTCGGGTCTGTTTTCTGACCTGCAAAAGAAGGTTGTGCGGCCCGTTTCTCAGTCCCGCTCCGCACAACACTGGGCAGGTGTCAGTGGGCTGCGTGTCCGCTGGCGCCTCCGAGCCGCTGCAGCTGGCCTTGTGGACAGCGTCCTCCCTCCCGTGCTGGTTTGCTGGTGGAAGGCCGAAGCTGGGAGCCGGGTCTCCTAGCCCCGCCCAGCTCTCCCGCGACCTGGTGCCACATCCTCCATAAAGGACATAATTCCCTTGAGCCAGGGACAGATTAGGAGCCCACCAGGGAGCAGTCCCCTCCCCCTCTGAAATCCCAGGGAGCCGCAGGACCCACCAGGGACTTAGACAAATTCTTAGACTTAGTCATTCTCCCATGAAGCTGTGGCTGTATCCGAGTAGGTTTTAAGCCCTTTGACAATCGTAAGACATTAGCGTGTGGAGAGCCAGCAGAGACGGTGCCTCTGGAAGAGGGGACGGGACCCAGGAACATCAGCCTCGCTTAAGGCCACGGCCGGTGAGCACCGAAGGTCAGCCCCGTGCTTCCCGCAGTACACTGCGTCCTCAGAGCCACGGCCGGCTCGTTCCTCCTTTCTTCCTGTGTCCCTGGGGAAGCGAAGGCCATGGCCACCCATGCCCTGCGCCTCCTGCCCCGGGAGCCGAAGTCCAGGGGGACACAGTCCACTTCAAGCATCTGCCTCCCCGCTCCTAGAAGCTATGGTACCGCACACCGCCCTGTGACGGCCTCGTCCCCTGACGTCTGCATAGCCCCTAACCTTCCAGGACCCTTCACGCATCATTTTGTTTGATCTTCTCCCCACACCTCACACCCACACCTTTCCACTGGACAGACGAGGCCAAGACCAAGGCTGCGTGTCGTGCTTAGCCTAGGCTGCAGCAACATGGGACAGTGCCTGCCTCCGCCCAGCGGCCTCGGGCTGTGAAGTCATGCCGTGACCCTTCTGTGCCCACTGAGTTCAACCCACAGAGCAGCAGAGCTGCTTCCGTTGGAGCCTTGAGATGGTCCCGTCGGCCAGATCTGGTTTGACTCAGACTCTTCCTAACAGTAGAGCCCACGGAAGAAATGTCTAGACAGATCCCTTAGCAGCCCTGGCTTCATTAGCCTTCCAAGGTCACGCACCTTTCCCCCGCCCACCAAAGCCCCGGAAAGCGGACACCCTGATTTGCAGCGGTGGCAGCTCCGACTGACAGTCGCCCAAGCCCTCTTCCTCACCCGCATCGCCCGGAGCCTTTGCTGAAGGTGCCATCTTGCCCAGGCATGACACCGGAAGCTCCCTCTGCTGCGCCCTGCCCCTGCCCCACCAGCGGCCAAATCCGAGTCATACTTACGGTTTGGGAAATAATTCACAAGGCAGCCGGGTGTCCTGTGAGGCAGGGAACAAAACCAGCCTTCTCCTTCGCTGTGCCAGCACGAAGAACACGAGAGCTTGTCCCTCTCTGTCACGCCTGTGCCCCGGCATCCAGGACTCTCTTGTGCACTCGGCGTGTTCATGGACCAAGTTCTCAGGGTCTCTGCTCTGAAGGGCCACAGCCTTGGAGCATGGATGGGGGGGAGGGGCTGCCCCCAGCCTGCATGGGTCGGGGGAGATGGAGGAGGCTGGCAGCCTGGGGCGCCCATCTGGTCGGACATGGTGACCTTCCAAGACAGGCGCTTTCCCTGGCTCTTACTTATTATCTTTGACTATTTGGGGAAGGTGTGGATGAAATCATGGCAGGCCTAACCAAAAGCAGACAGGCAGCAAATCCCACTGCCTCTGACAATGACCTTCATCCCTATACACCATAACAGAGGAGAGGATTTGAGGCTTATGAGTTTTACTTACTGCAATCCCCGAGAAAGGAGGTGCCTAGCTGTTCCTACAGACTCAGTCCTGGCTGCCTGGGAAGCATCTATGAAATGACAGGCACTTGAACTTCACCCCAGACCCATTCACCAATCTCTGAGCAGTTTTGTTTTGTTTTCAAAGCTCTCCAAGTAATTCTACTGTGTGGTTGAGGTTAAGAAAATCTCTGTCTGAAACTAATTCAACCCCCAAAGTCCACTTTGACTGGACACAGCTTCTCTGGCTGGACCGTGGACAGAAGCCTGCTCACGGCAAGTTCTGGCTCCCTTCTCGCTGTGGCCCAGACGACCAGGTTCCCCGCTGTCCCCGCTGGGCACTCAATGAGTACTTCAAATCCTCGGTTTAACATCATTTTCCCAGGAGACACTATGCTTTTCCCAGGGCCCGGGAGCTGGACCGGTGGTTGCTTTGAGCCAGAAGTCAGGCTTGGGAAGAAACGTGTGAGCAGGACAGACGGCCTCCTTGCAGGACCCAGAGGCCACTGACTCTGCTCGCCAGGGAGAGGGCGCGTGGGCACTCACACGGGAGGCCGTTAGGGCCATTAAAAGGGCACGAGGTGCTTTTCTACTTCTTGTGAATCCCTTCCTTACAGACTGCTGCCTCATTGTTTCCGGGAGGATGGGCAGAGGCTAGCTACCAAGTAGCTCCAGCAAAGGCCAGTCCAGCTGGTAGGTTCCATTCAGGATCACGGGTAGCCATTAAGTTACATTTCTGAGAAATGGAGGAAAGAAAATACTTTAATGTGATTCAGGAAGTTTTTTGTTTTTGTTTTTAAATAATATAGATGAGAGATGAGACCCTAACGACCTTCCCCTGCCCGCAGCCCAAATCCCCAGAGGCTGTTCTCACGAGGAATAGAGACACAGGTCTGTGGGAGTGGACGCCAGCGAACACATTCCCGGCATCAGTGCACAAGGCGCGTTGATGCACAAGAGGCTGAATGACTGGTCGGAAAGGGCCGATCGTCGAGACAGCGGCCAATCCCGGGCTGGTCTGTCATCTGCTTGAACATCCCCACACACGAGTCAGCAAACTTCTTCTGCAAAGAGCCAGGCAGTAACTATCTTAGGGCTGAGGGCCTCGGGCTCTGTCACGACTGCTCGACCTTGCCAAGGCAGAGCAAAAGCCGCCCGGACCCCAGGCGGCAGGGCTGCGCGGCTTGGACTGTATTCCGATATAATTTTATTTACAAAGAGAGGCAGACTGGATGTGGTGGTCTGCCGACCCCCCCCTAGGACACAGCTTCCGTAGACAGAACCGAGCGACTCTGAAGGGGTGACCAAGAAAGGAGAGAGAACGACAATGGTAAAGACTGATATGGATTTAATGACCAATATTCCATATTGGTTTGCTGAACACCAGAAGGCCGTCCAGGAAAAACCATCATTAAATTAAAACAATCCGAAAATAAGGCAGTTCTCACATACACAAGCACACACTCACGCACAACCTGTTACTTTTAGGATCATTAAATTAGTCACTATTTCAACACACAGCTATGAAAACAACATGACAGGGAAGGGAAATGTACACGGACGTCAGAAACGGTTCCGATTGTCTGTGAACACAGGTTCTTCCTCTGTACTTTTTCACATACGTACAGCCTGCCGCGCTGAAGGGTCACGTGGCTCAAGAGGTTATCTTGTCATCTCCTCCCGGCACGGAGCTCACGGCTGACGCCAGCCATTCAACCGGTGTCCTCTGCCCCAGCTTCTGCTCGGTAAAGGGCAGCCTGCACGCGACCACACTCCAAGAAACCCACGGCACGCTCCACCGTCCTCATGGAGTTGGTAAAAGGAGTCTTCCGAGGAACATTTGAAAGGGTGAACCACAGTTAATAGAGATTGCTTGAGGAATGCTATTATTCTAAAACGGAATACAAAAAAAAAAAAAAAAAAAACCCTCCTGAATGCATTTAACCTCACTTAATGCAGATGATGTTCCCTGAGAGGATTATAAGAGAAATGGAATCACATTTTAGTGCACCATGAGAACCGGGTGCTGATGGCTGGACCGCTTCCTTCTGCTTAAGGGTTTACTCACAGAAGAGATGCTGAGGGAGTGGCTGGCTCTTTTCCACGATAACAGAAAGAATGAGAGGTCGATGAGATCCAAAGATTTCCACCGCCACTAATTATTTTACATTAGCTTCAGTCGCCTCTCCTTTCTAAAAACTGATATGTTACGTATGCAGGTCAGACTGGGCCACAGTGTAACAATGGCAGCAAATGGCCCAAGTGGAGAGTCCACCCATGAACGATCAAAAGCTCAATGAGATTTCATAGGCACAGACTTGAAAGAACTTAAAACAGTTGGAAGAGGTAGATGTGCATTAAAAAAAAAAAAAACACACAAAGGAATAAGATTACTTACAAAATGGCTATATTATTTTCAGGTGAGTCTTATACGCTTTGTAATCAGACTACGAGATTCAGAGTAAGTAATGGACACTTGCTTTGTTAGTATTACTCTCTACTAAAAGAAAACTGAATGAGTGTCTTCCAAAACTATCTATATTTTGAAAATCTATTTGCATTTTGTGAATAACAAAAAAAATGATTAAGAGGGCAAGATCAACAGGCATTATACAAGCCCAGAATTCTCAGGATTTTTTAAAAAGTGTTTCTATAATGACAAACACATGCTTTCCTACAGTCCCCAAAGAGGTTCTTTGCTAGAATACAATTGATCAAGTATAAATGACTGGCATCCACAGAAAATCTGCTGAACTGTAAAAACACTCATGTAATTTTTTATTTTTTATTTTTTTTGTCCTTCAGGTGTGTCCAACAGCTTGCGAAGACGCGTCCATGAAAAGTACAGGGAAACAGTCGCTAGTGAAGAAAACAATACTGCTCTCCACAACTCGAACGTCTAAAGGCTAACCTAGGGGAAGGGGTTTTCAGCACAGGTAACGGCAATCTATACAAGTCATCTAACCAGAGCCCCTACTAGAAATGGGACATACCTAGGACACCCCAGTTATGTGACAAAGACCAGCTTTGTCAACAAGGACATCTTTGGCCCTTCTAGACTAGCCTTGAGTTTTCATGAAGCGCACACATTTTCAGTGTCCTTACTGCAGTATATAAATCACAACGGGTACATCTTCCTAGGGGCTGAACCGGAGAGCACAGACGATCAGACCACAGCTATCCTCACTGTCATCAGCCTCTCATCACAAGGGCCTGCCACACTGCTGTCCCCAGGCCTGGCCTCACACGGGGGTCATATAACACTGATCTACCTCACAAAGATGTGAGAAAAAAAAACCTAACAATCATGAAAAAGCATAAAGCACTCTCCAACTACAAAAGTGCTAGTTTGGCATTTATAGAACCAGAACACATTCATCGCTTGTGCTATTTGGCAATTTCGCAGCTACCCCTCTCCCCGCGCGTGCCCTCCTCGTGTAAAGCCTGGTGTGCTCTACCGTGCCTCCCCGGGTCAGAAAGAGAGATGTCTACTCAGACCAGAGCCCCGATCAGTATGGCGGAGGTGGGGGTGTGATGATCTTCCCCCATCGCTCCAGAGAAGGAGGGGTACACAGATCCAAAGCGGAGTCAGAGGAGACAAAGGAGCCTCGCGCCCCAAGATGTGAACGTCTGCCTCCCAGCGCTTCTCACATAAGGGCCGCAAAACTCTGAGCCAGCTGGCTTCGGCAGCAGGTCGCTGGGGGAGGGGGGGGCGGGGGGGGAGGACCGTTCATGGCCTGAAGTTCACGTGAAACAAGCACCCGGCTGACCCGGGAGGGCGAGAGTCACACACAGCTGGGATTGGTCCATTTCCCGGCACAGAAAAGTCACAAGTGAGACCTGAAAGACACACGGAGCCTGGCGCCCACGCCTGGCCCTGGGGCGCAGGGTCTGCTCCTCCCCACGGACCACCTTGAATCAGCAGGAAGCTGCGATATTACACAGGAAGCCGCCAGGACCCCGGAATGAATGAATTTCTACACCTCTGAGGTTTCCTCCTGGAAAGGACGGTGTGTGGCTCTTCTGTTCAGTTTTCCCTGGATGCCTCGAAATAGCAGCTAACCGGTGGCTCAGAAAAAGGAAGGGAAGAACACACGACACAGCTTCTCCTACAGGCCTGACAAGGCTCCTCTATTTTTCGTGGGACTATCTATAGCTGACTGAGGGGCAGGGCAAACAGTGGCTTCGTCCCTGCTGGCCCCAGGACAGAATCATTCCCACCCGCCTTTTCTTATGCTCTGTAACCCTCACTCCAATCTCACCCTCTCCGACCGCCACAGGCCATCTCAGCCCAACCTCCTCCACTGCCGGCCTGTCCTCTCCCCTCCGCGGGACTCCCCTGCCAGCTCCCACAGCCTGTGTCCGAGCACAGCTCCCAAACACTTCTCCGCTGGGGAGGGGCAGGCAGAATACAGCGCCCCAGTAAAACAACGCTCACTCCACGCCCCCCTCTTCAGGGACCCCCCCCCAACACCAAAAGGCTCCCCAGTCACTCTCGGCCCGTCCCTCCCGCCCCTTCCCATTTCTCTCCGTAGGGCCTGTGCGCGGCCCGCTCCCCGCAGGTGCGCCCCCGCCGGCCGCCTCCGCCGCGCCCGGGGGCCTAGCACAGGTGCAGCTTCTGGTGCTGCGCGAGGTGCGTTTTGTAGCGGAAGCCCTTGCCGCAGCCGGCGCACTTGTGCGGCTTGTTTCCGGTGTGGATGCGGCGGTGGCGGATCAAGTGCGAGCTCTGGATGAAGCTCTTGCCGCACTCGATGCACGTGTAGGGCTTCTCGCCCGTGTGCGTGCGCTGGTGCTGCGTGAGCGTGGAGAAGTCGCTGAAGCGCTTCTCGCACTGGCCGCAGCGGAAGGGCTTCTCGCCCGTGTGCACGCGCAGGTGGTTGACCAGGTGCGAGTTGCGGCCGAAGCCCTTGCCGCACTCGCGGCACACGTAGGGCCGCTCGCCCGAGTGCGTGCGCTTGTGCGTGAAGAGGTGCGAGCTGACGCTGAAGGCCTCGCCGCACTCGGAGCACATGTAGGGCTTCTCGCCCGTGTGCACGCGCTGGTGCTTCACCAGGTCCGAGCGCCAGCTGAAGCGCTTGCCGCAGTCGCCGCAGCCGTGCGGCTTCTCGCCCGTGTGGATGCGCTGGTGGTTGGCCAGGTGCGAGCGGCGCACGAAGCCCTTGCCGCACTCGCCGCACGCGAAGGGCCGCAGCGCCGCCGCGCCCGCGCCGCTGGCGGCCGCGTGCGCGCGCCGGTGGCTCAGCAGGTGCGAGCTGAGGCTGAAGGCCTCGCCGCACTCGGGGCACGGGTAGGGCTTCTCGCCCGTGTGCAGCCGCCGGTGCTTGAGCAGGTCGGCGCGCCAGCTGAAGCTCTTGCCGCAGTCGGCGCACAGGTTGGGCCGCTCGCCCGTGTGCAGGCGCAGGTGGTTGGTCAGGTAGGTGTTGCGGCTGAAGCCCTTGCCGCACTCGCCGCAGCGGAAGGGCTTCTCGCGCGCCGGCCGGGCCAGCGCGGGCGCCGCCCCGAAGCCGTCCGCCGCGCCCGCGCCGCGCGCGTCCGCCAGGCCGAAGGGCGCCAGGCTGGCCGCCGCGGCCGCCTCCGCCAGGCGGTGCATGCGCTGGTGCTGCAGGAAGGCGGCGCCCGGGCTGAAGCTCTCCCCGCAGTCGGGGCAGATGGTGGGCGCGTCCATGAGGCTGGCCATCAGGCTGTCCAGCTCCCCGAGGTCCATGGCCATGGGGTGGTGGAGCCGGCGGAAGCGGCGGTGCGCCGGCTTGTCCCCCCGGGGCCGACTTCCCAGGGACAGGTGCCGCCTCCAGGGAAGCACGGGCAGCGGCGGCGGCTCCTCCTCCTCCTGGAGCCGGTTCTCCCCGGCGCTCCCCTCCTCCTCGTCCCCGGCGCTCCGGGATCTGCTGTCGATCTCACACAGGCCCGGGAACGTCGCCACCTCGCCTACGGCCGACTGGTCATCCTCTTCTTCCTCACTCAGCAGCCCCTCTGCAACAGATAAGGTGGCAATGGCGGTGACTATACCTGGCGCTCGCAAGGTCAACCCAGAGGAAGCCACTCTCAACAAGGGTCACGAGTCATTAATCCGCAACCCCCGGTCCCCTCGACCACACTCCAGGGGCGCCATCCTCCCCACCTGGAGCCCTCTGGGGAAGGCCCAAAGGAGAGCGTGCTGGGAAGGGGTGGGGGAGAGCTCCTTCACCGGCCCCCTCGGCTCCCCGGTTCTTGGCAGCGAACTCTAGGCCCAAGCCCCACCCACTGCCCCCCTGTGAGCCCATCCGAGGGCCTGACAGCTCCGTCAAGTCTGGGCCAGGTGGGACTCTGTGGGATCGCGGGAGAGATTTGCTTACTCTAAGACCTCCCCATGCCTTTCAAGGCCCTAACGGCAAAAGACTAAGACCAGTGCAGCCAACCACAAGACCACTTGCCCTAATCAGGCCCCGACTGACTTTTTTTTAAATGTGATTGGTCCCTCTGGAACAGCTTGAGGGTTTCCCTGTGTAAGAGGGGTGGGAAGATGTAGGGGAGAAGGGGAAGTGAGCCCAGGGCCTGGAGCTGGTGAGCCCACTGAGAGGCTGATCCCGACCACACACTGACCACACACCGGTCTGTCTCTGGCCGCTTGTGCCCAAGCAGAGGGCCCTCCAGGAAGTTACTGGATACGATAGAGCATGTGCTGTGTGCCCAGCAGCAGGGAGTCCGGAACGAGTCCCGAGGGAAGGAATGCAACCTCATGGTCCTGGCCATAAGGTATTTCGGCTCAGTTTTTGTCCCCAGGGCATGCACAGAGCAGGATACAGGAGCAAAAGCCGGAAGACAGACGGAAGATGGCTGGCAGTCCAGCGTGTATTCTTTCCAGGTCAGGAATAGTAAGGGGGTAGAGGGGGCCTTGGGCACTCTGGGCGTTAGCCACATGCCACATGAACCTGGGCAGGTCAGTCCCCCCTCTCCCCCTCCCCAGTTTACTTATCTGCAGACCAGAGGATGACGGTGACTGTGACCATCTGAATGCTTTGTTTCCCGCGGCACTGAGCTTGGTCAGCCTTTACATGCAGCAAGGCACCTAACTCTCCCAGCGACCCCAAGAGGCAGCTTCTAAAATTACCCAAGTTCCCTCTGGTGTTGTTACAAGTGTTGATCTAGAGCAGTCGGTGTTTCTGTAGACTGTGAAGTGCTGTGCCCGTGAGTCCCTGTTTACAGCACAGCCACCTCGGGCCCGACTGAAGAAAAGGACATTCCTCGGGCTTAAGACGGTGCAGGACCTGCCCTTGGTCTCTAGAGCACGCCCTCGCAAGACCGCGGCCCCCGCCCTTGTGGGACTCTGGGGCAGCCAGACCTGAACGTGAGTGGGGCAACTTCCCCGGACACGGCAGCTTCGTCCTCACCTGTGCAGAAGTCAGACACTAGTTCCCGCTCCTCCGAGGCCCCTCTTGGAGTGCCATCCTGCGGGTTGGAGCCCATGTCCTCCTCCAGGTGGCCGCCTCTCTGGCCCGCGTCCTGCGCATCGGAGCTGTCTTCGCGGTCCCCTCCCCTGTCTTCAGAGTTCTCAAAGTCAGAGCCCATCCCTTTGTCTTCTGAGTCTGGGGCTTCACACACACCCTGTTTGTCGTCTTGTTCCATCCGGGAGGGACAGACGAGGGAGGTGACCCAGGAACCCCTGCTCCAGACAAAACATACAGATAAAGGTCATGTCAGCCCGGCCTCATCACGTCACCTAGTCCGGCTTTGATTTCATGAACACCAGCGGCACGGTCCGATAAAATGGACAGCGTTCCAAGCCCCAGATGCAAATCTCTGCTCTGCCTCCCATTTGAGGGTAAAAAGAACCAGGCGCCCAGGAGGCTGGTCTGGGTGGCCACAGCTACAGGCTACCTCTCGCGGACCACAATTTGAGCTTTCCACTGCGAGGTGAATGAGTCTGTTAACGTGGCTTCACAGGGGTGACCAAGAATATTCCCATTTCACAACTGAGAAAACGATGCTCAACAAGAAGACCCCAGGGGCCTAGGCCTAGCTCGTAAGCAGTGAAGGGGTCCAACCCATTGTGCCGCCTCAAAGTTCCGTGCATTCCGCACTCTTAGGTGAAGCTCGTCCTCTTCTAAAGCTGTACAATCTGTATTTGTCGATTATACCGCAGTAAGCTGGGGGAGGGGGCCTTTCCCTCCTCAAGCCCGTAGCAATCTCGCGGGGATTTTCGCTAATGGGGAGTGGGCACCGAAGGAGCTAGAGGAAAAGGACAGTCAAGACACAGGGAGATGAGAAGCATCAGTATACTACCGACTTCTTCCCCAAGACCGGGCCACCAGCAGCGGCACCAACCTGGCTTCGGTGTGCTGCTTTCCTGCGGGTGGCAGAGACGCACGGGCCGTCTCCATCAGAAGCCACCCCTGCAGCCTGATGACACAGCGTGCCGTGTCACACGCTCTTCATTGCTGCGCCCTTCACAGAGCATTATGTCGCTGGCATAATCGGTAACCCTGCCACAGAACAGGCCAGCATGGGGACTCGAAGGAGAAAATGACCTCAGAGGCCTAAACTTCTGTCGATGTCAAGTTTACATTTCATGTTTCAAGGGCCCCCGGCCAAGACTGAGCCATCGAGCCCAAAATACTTGACTCCTGCCATCCATCACTCCCCACAGCTTCGCTCAAAGCAGCAAGGCCGCTTCGGGGTCAAGGATCTCGGACTAAGGCTTTGAAGTGTCTGGCTCGAGCTCTCTGCCTCGCAGCCTGCGAACAAGGCTTGCAAGGACGCGGCTGAGCAAGAAGCTCCTTCCTGGCCTGGGAGCTTCTCCTGCCTCCTTTGAGAGGGCTTTGCCGAGGCAGCGCTGGCTCTGCAGAGACTTCCGAGGGGAACGCAGCAGTTAGGGGCAGCGGCCAGCCCCGACCTCTCCCTCCCTCCCTCCCTCATCAGTGCAAGGTGGACGCTGCTACTTAACCTTTCTCACGGGGAGGGCGTCGGGAGGAAACAGTACAGAACTGATGTGCACACGTGACCTCCTAGGGCGCTACACGTTATTTCCGCACGCCCCGACGCCATGCCAGCACACCTCAGTGGCACGCCGGCACCACCATACTTCTCTCAGACTCATCGCCTTGAAAGGCACATCTACAGCCTTTCTCGACACACTCGACTCCCTAGATTCCAGTGCAAAATCAAGCGCTCTTCTTAAACAGCACAGGAAAATGGGCCGTGCCTGCGACTGGCCGGTCAGCGGTGTCCGGGAAAGGCAGCAGCGTCCCTTTGGGATGCACGCTGTTTAAAACGCCAGGATCGGGCTAGGAGAAAATCCCATTAAAGCCATAAACCTTGAAAGAGGTCCATCCCACAAGGGACTGTGAAGCCCGACTCACTTCTACCCATCACTCTCTTGCCTCCTGGAGCTCAGACCCTGTAGCCAGGTACACCCCTTGAGTCTGCAGGTAGAATACTCTTGTAGGGTCCTCAAACATGTGACCTGTTGGTTTGCTAATGGCTTAAAGGAGCAGATGGGTGAGGAAACTGAAGGGGGACCTAATCAATGTTTCTGCCAACCAGAAGACCAATGAGAACAATATTACATCAGTAATCAAGTGTGTGACCAGAAACTGATAAACCCAAAATGGCAGGTATGGGGCCCGGAAGTGACTGCAGCCCTCCAGCCTGAAGGGCAGGGTTTAGAGCCCACCCCCTGGGAAGCAGGGAAGCGTGGGTGTCACCTCTAAGACTGCTGAAGAAGGACAAGGCACCTCCTTAGAAAGCACCTCAGACACAGCAAGAACGGAACGAGAGAGCTTTCTGATTTGTGATTTCTGGGATCCAAGAGAGAATTCATACCAGAGATAGTACGTGAAGCACATGGATTTTCTAGATTCAGGGAGGAGTAGGGGGAAAAGGCAAACTTAGGTCTGGCATATAACAGTTCAGTGATGCCTCACTCAGAATGGAGGAGGGCCTGCGTTCCCAAAGGGACAATGTCCGCGTCCCCATCCATGCCCGGGGAGGGACAGGGATGCTCTGAAAAGAGGGGGACGCTCCCGTCAGCTAGAGAGACACATCCTCACTGTACAACGTCTACTCAGATGGATTCAAAAACGCATCAAGTTCGTGCAAAACTGGATCTGTGCACACCCCACAATATGGACTCGGTTCTGTTCATGTCACAGAGTTGTAGGCAGCATCGAGTAATATAAAAGGCTCAGAGGCCAGGAAAGGCAGTCACAATACAGTAGATGAAAACTGGCTTAAAAATAACCTCACTGTGTTTATTATACATATGTATTTACACAAGTACACACAGGTTCACAGAGGAAACCAGATTATGTCTTAATAATCACATCTCTCAGTCACTTCTAGGGGCTTTGCATCATTTAATCTTCACAGCAGCCCAGTGAAGCAGGATACTCCAACCTCAGAGACAAGGAGCTAGGCTTAGAAGTTAGTGGCTAACGCAAGGTCATACAGATCTTATGTGGCAGAGCAGAGATTCAAACCCCCCTGGCCCAGCTCCAGTGCCCACAGTCTTAACCAGAAGCTGGTGTGTTGTTAGGGATAAGCTTTTCTTTTTGTGATTATCCGTATATTCTA
>PUFA01002536.1:0-26019 GCA_003508835.1 Eonycteris spelaea | reverse complement strand
TTGTTGAAATTATTTGTCCATGTAATATGGGTATACTTCTGGACTCTCAATTCTGTCACACTGGTCCGTGTGTACGTTTTGCTACAATACCCTTGCCATTTTGATTACTGTCGCTTTGTAGTACATTTGAAGTAGGTCAAAGTGATGCCTCCAGTCTCGTTCTTTTTTCTCAGGAAGACTTTGCAATTCGAATCTTTTGGCTCCATACAATCTAATGATTTTTTGTTCTATTTCTTTAAAAATGCCGATTGGAATTTGATGGAGGTTGCATTAAATCTGTATAATGCTTTAGGTAAATATGGTCATTTAACTATGTTGATTCTTCCAAATCAAGAACGTGAATTATCTTTTCATTTCTTTGTAACTTCTTCAATTCTTTTAATAGGGTCTTGTAGTCATTATATAGGTCTTTCACAAGTATTGTTAGATTTATTTCTAGGTATTTTATTCTTATGTTGCAATTGCAAAAGGAATTTTTATTTCCACTTCTTTTTCTGATACTTCATTATAAGTGTATAGGAATGCTATGGATTTTAAATGTTGATTTGTATCCATAAACTTTATTGTATTTGCTTATTTTTTTTAGTAGTGTTCCTGTGGAGTTTTTAGGGTTTTATGTAGAGAATCATGTCTTCTACAAATGTGATAGTTCTTCTTGTTCACTTCTTGTTTAGATGCCTTTTATATCTTTCTTTTGCCTGATTGCACTCTCTAGTACCTCAAAGTTATATTGAATAACAGTGGCAACAGTGGACAGCCTTACCTTGATCCTGATCTTAGAGGAAGGTTTTCATTTTTTTCATCATTAAGTATAATGTCAGCTGAGTGTTTGTCATATATGGCCTTTATTATGTTAAGATACTTTTCTTCTATACTGATTTCGTTAAGTGTTTTAATCATAAATTGATGCCGTATCTTGTCGAAGGCTTTTTCTGCATCTATTGATATGATCATATGATTCTTATTTGTTAATTTGTTTAGTTGGTGTTAATTTGCGTATGCTGAACCATCACTGCCCCTGGAATGAAGCCCACTTGATTGCGGTGTATAATCTTTTAATTGTTGCTGTATTCGATTTGATGGTATCTTATTTAGGATTTTTGCATCTGTGTTCATGAGTGATATTGGTGTGCAGTTTTCTTTTTTTGTTATCTTTACTAGGTTTTGGCATCAAAGTAATATTGGCCTCATAAAATGTGTTGGGAAGTATTGCCTCCTCTTCGATTATTTGGAAGAGTTGAGGAGGATAGGTATTAAATCTTTGAATGTTTGGAAGAATTCAATGATGAAGCCATCTGGTCCTGGACTTTTACTTTCTGGTAGGTTTTTCATGAATTTCAATTTCCATACTTCTGATCAGTCTATTTAGATTCTCCAGTTCTTCTTGATTTAGCCTAGGAAGGGTATATTTCTAAGTACTGCTTCATTTTCTAGGTTATTAAATTTGGTGTTATATATTTTTTTCATAGTATTCTTGTATGATCCTTTGTATTTCTGAGATGTCAGTCATAATTTCCCCTCTTTAATCCCTGATTTTGTTTGTGTCATTTCTCTTTTTTCTTTAGTGAGTCTAGATAAGAGTTTGTTGATTTTATTAACCTTCTCAAAGACCACAATATTGTGACATTTATTTTTTCTACTTTTTTTGTTTTGTTTCCAATTTCATTTATTTCTGCTCTTATTTTGATTATTTCTCTCCTGCTAACTTTAGGTTTCATTTGTACTTACTTTTTTAGTTTTTTAAGATGAAGCGTTAGGTTATTTATTTGGGTTTTATTCTTGCTTTTGGAGATAGGTCTGTAATGATATGAACTTTCCTCTTATGACTGCTTTTGCCATGTCCCAAAAGTTTTGATATGTTGTACTATCATTACCATTATTTCTATGTATCTCTTGATCTCTCTTTTGTTTCTTCTCTGACCCAATCATTCTTCAGTAGCATATTGTTATTTAATCTCCATGTATTTGTGGTTCTTCCTGATTTCTTTTTGCAGTTGATTTCTAGTTTCAAAGCATTATGATCAGAGAATATGGTTGGTTTTATTTCAGTCTTCTTATATTTATTGTGGCTATCTCTGTGTCCCAGTCTGTGATCAATTTGAGAATGTTCATGTGCACTAGAGAAGTATATATAAACAGCTATTTTGGAATGGAAGGCTCTGTAAATGTCAATTATGTCCAGTTGGTGTAAAGTGTCATTTAAGGATGTTATTTCCTTATTGACTGTTTGGATCATCTGTCTATATCCGACAGTGGTGTATTTAGGTCCCTTACTATGATAGTGTTTTGGTCTGTTTCTCCCTTTAATTCTGTTAGTAATTGCTTTACGTATTTTGGGCTCCCTGATTGGGAGCATAGATATTATTAAGTGTTATGTCTTCTTGGTGCATTATTCCCTTTATCATTATGAAGTGTCCCTCAGTATCTTTCTTTACCTTTTTTATTTTGAAATTATTTCATTTGATATTAGTATTGCTACTCCTACTTTCTCAGAATGCCATTTTCTTGAAATATCATTTTCTACCCTTTCCCTTTGAGTCTATATTTGTCTTTGGAGCTGAGATGTGTCTCTTGGAGGCAGCATATATTGAGTTTTGTTTTTTGATTCATTCTGCTACTCTGTGCCTTTGTATTGGTGAGTTAAGTCCATTTATTGAAATATGAGGTTTTCTTATAGTCATTTTATCTTTGCTTTCTGGTAACTTGGTGTTTCCATTGTTTCATTGTCCTTGTGTTTCTGTTTCTGTATTTATTGGGTTGCGGGTTTTGCCTCTGCTTCTTGTTTTATGTTATATACTTTAGTTTTGAATCTTTGGCATGTTTTTACCATGATGATTATGACAAGGATAGTTTATATAATATACAGTCATCCAATTTCTTCCGTGTGTGCCTTATCGCCATTCCCCTTTGCGAATCTGGATCTTTGAATCTTCCCCTTTTCTGTCATTATTGTGTCATTTCATCCCTATGTATGCTGAATGTTCATTACTATCTTGTTACAACCATTCTCTTATTATTTAAACTATAATGCCCTGTTCTTAGTAAGGGTTGCACTCCTCTGTTTCTATTTGCCTGACAGTCACTTTACTCTTAATTATGTATTTGTTTGTTTTGTTATTTTGTTTTAGGTGAACTGATTCCTTTCAGTATTTCCTGCAGTGTAGGCTTCATAGTCGAGAATTCCCTCAATTTTTGTATATCTGGAAATGTCTTTATTTCTTCTTCATATCTAAAGGGGAGCTTAGCTGGATACATTACTCTATACTGTTAGTTCCTTTTACTTAATGGTCTAAATATATGATTCATTTCTTTCTGGCTTGTAAGGTTTGTGCTAAGAAGTCTGACAATAATCTAATGGGTTTTCCTTTTTAATTATCATCTTCTTTTCCCTAGGTAGCCTGAGAATTCTATCTTTGCCATTGATTTTGATTATTTTAATACAATGTGCCTTGCGAAGGCCTTTTTGGGTTAAAATAATTGGGTGTTCTGCTGACTTATTGAATTCCAAGCCCCAGCTCATTCTTTAGATTTGGAAATTCTTGTCCACTATTTGTCTGAAAATGCTTTGTAGTCTCTATTCCTTTTTCCTGCCTTTGGTAATGCTCATTATTCTTATGTTTCCTCTCCTGATGGTATCAGCTAGTTCTTGTATTTTTCTTTCATTACTTTCCATTCTTCAATTCTTCTCTTCTTCCTTCTGATTTCTTTCTAGATTTCTGTCTTCAATATTACTGATTCTTTCCTCCATTTGGTCAACTCTATTTACCAAGCTTTCAATTTCAGTTTTCAACTCTTGTTCTCTCTCTCTCTCTCTCTCTCTCTCTCTCTCTCTCTCTCTCTCTCTCTCTCTCTCTCTCTCTTCTCTCTCTCTCTCTCTCTCTCTTCTTGTGTTTTATCTCTAGAAGATCTATTTGTTCTTTTTGAGGGTTTCAATCTCCTTGCTCTGCTCATCTTGTTGTGATTTCAATTCCTGAAATTGTTAATATGACTCATTTTGGAACTCACTGGGTTTTTTCAGAGGTACCATCGTGAATTCTCTGTCATTTAATTGCTTATTTCCATGTGTGTAAGCTTAATTTCTGGAGATTTTTCTCTTTCTATTCAAGATGCCTTGTCACCTAGGTTGTTCATGGTGTTTAATGAACTATTTCTTAGCCTGGGCATTAATAGAAGTGTATTCTGCTGCTTTTTTTTCCTCAGAAAGATTTATTATATAACAATAAATAATAATAGCCTGTTGCAAGAAGGCATTTTTCTTTTGGTTTCCAGTAGGTGGTGTCTAAACCTCTTGGATCCCTGCTTTATATAGTCTTAATAATGCCTTTTTTTCCCTTATAGATGTTTAATCATGCTCACTACTCTCAGTCTCAGTTCCTCCTAGTGTTAGGACAGTTTTGGTAGTGTTTGTTCAGATTCCTCTCAGGCTCTGTGGGTTTTGCTGCAGAGTATATGAGTGGAGGTACCCTCTGAGTTGGGAAATGTGGGCTGTGGCTCAGCCTCGGTTTTGCAACCATGTGCGGTAAAAATCAACTGTTGTTTCTCTGCCATGTGCTTCTCTGCTTTCTGCCCTTATGACTGGGCCCTGCCCTTGGCCACGTGGAGCTCACGCTCTCACAGGCATGGCTCTTCAGGGAACTCTTGCACCTTCAACCCTCCCCCCACCCCCCACCTCTGACAGGGAGTTCCGGCTGCTGTGAGAGGCAGCTTCTTTATTTCTCCCAGTCCACTGCCTGACATCTGGGGTTCTGACCTGTGGTAGCTCTTATGTGCAGATCTCACGCTCAGACATGCTGGGTGCTTTTGGGTTTTGTTGTTGTTGTTGTTGTTGAGTTTTAGATGTTCAACTTATTGTTGTTTTAATAGGAGGATCTGGGGATGTCTTTCACTCACCATGTTTCTCCAAACTCTTGTGAAAAAAAATATATATGTATTTTTTTTATAGAAAGATCCTTGCATCACCAAATAATACACGTTACAAAAAGACTTTATAGTAGGCAGAATAAGAACCTCCAAAAGATGTCTACATTCTACTCCATGGAAACTTTCAACATGTTATTTATTATAGTAAGGAAAGATTGAGATACACTTTGGAATACTTTTGCCATCAGTAAACTTTAGATTAAAAGATCGGCTGTGATAATGCAAATGGAATAGTGTATTGCCATAGTCTTAGAAAGTGGAAGAGGAAGGAAGAATAGTTGGAATCAGAGGGAGATTAGTAGATGTTACATTGCTGGCTTTGGAAATGAAGAAAGGGCTGTGAGCAAAGGAATGCTTGAGAAACTAAAATAGAAGAGGAAATGGATTCTCTCCTGGAAGAATGAGTTTGCAGACATATTGATTTTAGTCCATTGAGATTTGCTCTAGCCTTCTGAAATTCAAAACTGTGTGAACATAAATTTGTTTCCTTCATACCTTATGATTTTAATTTATTACAACAGGAATGTAATATATTTATTCAATAATTTTTTTGTAGAAAACAAAATTTTAGCCTCTCAGATAATTCTATTAGATTCCCTTTAAAGGACTTTTGTGTTGAAGTCCCACCTTAGTAGAAAAAAAAATCACAAGTCTTTGGGGATTTTACTTTATCAGGTGATCTAATGAATTATCCATGGCATAAAAGTCAATGTGTTTCTGACTTTGAGGCCTTCGTACATTAAGATAGGAAATGTAATTTATTATTAAAATTAAGGTCTACCACTCTACTTTAAATCTTTGTCTAAATGTCTATATTCTTTTAGCCATTTTTTTTTATAGGTGAGGCAACCCTTGGTTGACTTCACAGATTGCAAAGACCTTGTCGGCTTACGATCTCTTATTTTCTTACTTTTTATGCCTACAGCACCTAGTCTTCCTAGGTGGTCTCCCATCCAAGTATTAACCAGGCTGACCCTGCTTAGCTTCCGAGATCAGACGGGATCGGGCTTGTTCAGGGTAGCATGGCCATAGACTTAGTTTCATTTTAACTTAACCATTCTTTTAATTTTTATTCTCTCCAAATTTTTTAAAGTTTCTTTTCAACCTTAAAAATGACATTATTGATGAGTCTGTGTTGTGCATATGTACATACACTGCTTACCTGAGAAAGAGACCTTAGATTCACCAAATATTTCCAAACATTTTATTTATTCCCCAAAATGTTCACCTGAATTAGGTTTCTCATTTCACATAACCATCAGAAATAAGGAACAGAGTATAAGAATGATTACATATTCATAATAATATAACAAAGTAATTAAAGTATTGTGCACATTCTTGAATTACATATGTAATATGTATGTGTTTATGTACCCATGCAGTATGTATTCTTAGTTTTCATATAGCTCCTTTAATTCAGAAATTTGTACATTTTAAAGAAGACACAATAAATGGAAAGATATTCTGTGCTCAGTGATTGGAAGATTTAATACCATTAAACTGTCCCTACTACCTTTAAAGAAAAAAACTACAGGCTCCAAATGGCATTAATGGTGCTAAAAGGAGATTTACTACCAGATCTATTGGCAGTTTCACTCTTTCCTAATCAACCCATTTGGAATTTTCTATCAAGGAAACGATAAGGTAACTGTCACTTTGGCCCTCTCCATCCCTCCCAAAGAAAGAAAAGAGAATCTGGAGGATAACAACACATACTGTTCACCTTCTACCCCAAAACAGCTGTTCTGGTCTAACAATAATCCTTTCTTTTAACAGCTTCATTGGCTTATTATCTTTCTATAAAATCCTTCCATTTTATATACCACTGAGAGTTCCCTTCTAAATGCTAGATGGGATGCTGTCCCATTCACGAATCCCTTAATAAAACCTTATTACAAACCCAGAGACCAAAGCAACCTCAAGGGTGGTCTACATGTAAAATTCCTAACTAAAAGTGGGTCTTGGAGCATCCTCGTGTCCTAGGCCTGCAGCTTCCTTGACAAAGGTCAATATTTAACTTTAAAGTTGTCTATTGTATTTGTGCATTACAGATAATGTGCCTTGGAAATGTCAGACTCATCTTCTTTTCCAGACCCTTCGAAGGCATAACTGCTGACAGCAGAGCATAAGACTACATTGCTATTTTGATGCCTAATTACTGGGATAAAAAAGGGGTCCGTCTTCCTGCATACGTCTAAGTCAAAGTAGAGATCGTGCAGGTTTTGCAGCAAAGAAAGTAAGGTTTATTAGAGAGTTACAAGCCCTGGATACACAGTCATGCTACCGCTCAAAGGTGTCTCAGGAATACAGGTTATTTAAGGAAAAATCAGTAATCATGGAAACTAAGAGAGTTGGGATTGTGGGTTATACTGAATGGATGATTTGAGGGGGATGAGGTAATTGATCATGTGTCTGGTTCTGGAATCAGCCACAGGTGCCATGCCATCTGGTCTCATCAATGTTGGGGCTGCTCTTCTGCTTAACGGGCCTGGGTTGAAACACATCTAAAGCCAAGATATTAGTCTTAGTCTAAAGTCCAACTGAAACCGATCATCTTCATGATTACAGACAGATCTGAGGCTCATTAATCTTATGTCCTAAGACTTCATTATAAAGCTGCAGCCATACGAACAATAAGGGTAGAAAAGGCAAACGATTCACAATGCCGTTCTTGAGGAAAAATAAGCTTGAATCAGTTTGTGTGTGGTTACTTTTGGAGCTTCCAACCTGATACCAAGTTGAGTTGTTGGGACATAAAATTTTAGGTTGTCTTTAAGTAAGATTTTGCTATTCTTTTTCATTCATTTTTTACTTTTAACGTCTTGATTTTTTAAAAACAGTGCTTGCAAATGTGTGAAGGCAAATAGGAAGGGTCTGAATGGACTTTGATTTTTCTTCTAATTTCTGTCCTCCTATCTATTGAAAGGAATCTTAAAGACTAGCTATTATAACAATCAAGAGCTCTCTAAAAGAATGTTCTAACCATGGGAGGTGAACACACAGTGTAAATATATTAATATGCTTTACTGTTAAAGTGTACAGGTAAAACATATTGGATTTCATTAACTAAAATCACCATGAAAAATAAATAGTATAAAAAATGTTCTTTCTTTTTTTCAGTTTAGAAGTTTTGCTAATTAAAAGGTGCCATCATCTGACCATGACGGTAGAGTTTAGCAACTCAAACCAGTACTGTGGACATTAGAGCATCTCTCAAAGGAGAATGCAAAACAATGCAATCCTCACACAAGTTTACCTCTGGAGTTAGCTTAAGGAAGATGGGAAGCCCTGTCTTTAAATAGCTGTTCCAAAAAAGGGAATTGTGTGCTTTTCTGTCTTAAAAAGAATAAGATTTAAGATTCCCTAAGCTTAAAGCCACAGCCTATTTGCCTGCCCACCAGATTCATAAGCATCCTCCAGCTGGCAGAGATAACAAACCATCCCTGGGAGGAATGGGATAGAACAGGAAAGCCTCTGACAGCTTGTCCTGGCTGGACAGAGGATATGTGCACATTGACAAGTGCACTGGATGGTACAGAAAGAGAGAAAATATTCTCACTGGTTGTAAGGCCAAATATCAGGACATATAACAAGATGAAAGGAGAGAAACAAGACAGAGACAGAGAAAAATGAACCCCATGAGTACTCTTACCAAGTAACCAAGAGTCACTATAACGAGAAAGAGTTTGACAAATGTTTTCTGCTGCCAATCAAATTGAGAAGAAAAAAAAAAGCTCTCAAAACTTTCACTCCATCAGATCCACAGAGAGATTTTGGGTATGATGACATGGAAAGGACCCTTAACTTCCACTGGCCTGTGTCACATACCCAGGATCTCCTCATCTGCTGCAGCCTCGTTGGGAAGCTTGGGGTTCCAGGCAGTGAGCTTACTCACTCACCGTGCAAACTGTGGGGGAGGAGGAAACTCTCCTCCACCCTCGAGGTTCTTCTGGCTGGTCTAATAATCAAATGGACATGACAGATTAGCAATAGAAAATAACCAAATTTAGTACATACACATGTATGGGAACTCCACACACAGGAGACAGTCAGAGACCCTACATGCAGGATTGGTTTAGACATGGAAAAAGTGATTGTGATATATAAGATATTCCAAGCTACGGATGAGATAAGATGCTTTAGGGCTTTTAAGGGACAGTGTAGGGGGATACAAAGAGAAGATGTTTAGTAAACAAAAGTTTGGCCTGCCATACAGTGGGTCAAAGTGATTGTCTCTGATAATCTCTTTTATAGAAAAGGCCTCTTGTTCAAGTACTTATGGGTAGTTAAAGGGAGAAGCAGGAGTTTCTTTTGAGTCAGCAGTTAAAATGGCCTTCAGCTCAAAATAATTCCCAACTTCTGAGGCACAGCTTGGGGGGTCTCTTTCTCAAACCCACACAGGCTAATGTGTCAGGATGCTAATGTGTCAAGTGTATGGTGGCCAAAGTTACACAGCTTTCTTCATTTTTAATAAGAAATAGTATTTTTTGGAGTTATCAGTGGTTGTATCTCACCAAAACCCAATGCTTTGAAGAGCCAAGGGACCTAGTTGAATCAGATTCCTCGGACTTAGACTTTTGAGAGGCATGTAACTCAGGTTTGGGATAAGGTGCTGGGAGCTGAGACATGTAGCATGCAGGAGAGTCATGGAGAAGGAGTAATGAAAAAAGGATTCAATTTACTTCCATCCTGGTCTCTTGGGAAGAGAGAATCAGCAGGAAAAATTTCCAGTCTGTCCAGACAAATGTCTCACAGGGAAATCGAGGCTCAGAGGTGAGAGCAACAGTGGAAACAGTGTCTGATGAGCAGATAAAGGGAGCTGAAATACCTCTTCTGCTGCAGTCCATGGCGTGTGCATCCAGGCTCCACAGGAAATGATTGTTGCTTTTGACTCCTAAGCTGCCTCAGAGACCAATGCTTCACTTCTTCCTGCTGTCTTATCTGGGGACAGAGCTTCGATCTCCATCGTCAACCACCCAGGGAGGAACTAAGAGTTCCACACTGAGTCCTCCCTTTCAGAGACCCCATCCAGGTGAGTGTGATAGCCCAGAAGCTAGTTCAGGGGAGGATCAGAGAGGATGGAACCTGAGAACTCTTACCGAGTCACATGAGAGCCCAACCAGCCCATGAGAGACAAGAGATCTCTGTTTGTGTTTTTGGTTAAGTAAATAATTTATAATTAATTCATGTAAGTGTGTTAATAACTATGTGTCTGTCTCAATCAACACTATGAGGACCATGGTTTACAAGTAAGTGATGGGCATAGATGTACAGTTAGGTGACACTGTAGAGTGAGTGAGATGCATAAAATGTTTGCATAATGTGAAAACACATCAGAGGAATTATATTGGTCAGGGAGTAGGAAATTGAGTGTCAGGTGTGGAAGCAAGTGCAGTTAAGTCAGAGTGTTTTATTACATTTCTAAGATGGGCTGTATTTGATCATGTCTTGTATTTATTGAAAAGTTCCATATGAGTGGAGATAGAAACCACCTTGCAGCAGCCATTGTGAGACGTACAATGCAGTATCTACTCTCATGCTGCTTATCCAGGAGAAAAGTAATTATGTAATGAGTCTAAAAAGGAATACCAAATAGTTTTATTTGTAATTATTTCACTACTGACAAGGGTGCCTATATTTTGGGGTTCGTTGACTTTACTTTCTCTATTGGAACAGTTAGTAGGCATTCCTGTCGCACATTCAGCCTTTTCCCCCAGTGGTCATATCTTCTATGTATTTAATGATAAATATTGTCATGCATGTGGGGAATAAAAACAGAGACTGACCCATTTCTAGGCAAAGAGCGTAAGGTGATGAGAAACGAAAGTTTTTGCAGTTCAATGATGGAGAAATTAAGATCACTGGTTGTACCTTAAATTTTAATGCATCAATGCATCATAACCAGATCATATTTACATTTATGCAATGATGACTTCACTGTATCAGCTGATTGGGTGCAATACCTCCAACTCTATTTAAAATTTCTTTTTTCCATGTGGGTTTTCAATGTAAAATTCTCTTATCCAAAGACATTAATGAATGAATGGAGAGGCTTCAACAAGTTCCCTCAGCAAATTTTATTGAATAAGTGTCTATATTAGATTCTACTACTGCTGTAAAGTATTCCCACACTAGTTGTTTAAACAAGAAGATATATTTTCTCATGGTTCTGGCGTCAGACACTTTAATGTGTCTCACTGTCTAAACTCAAGAAATCTGCAGGGTTGGGTTTCTTATAGAGGCTGAAGAGAAATTGTATTCTTTCCCATTCCAGTTTGCATTCCAGCTAGCTACAATCATGCCTTGGTTCTTGGCCCTTCCTCCTTCTTCAAAGCCAGCAGTGTGGCATGTTCATCTTGTCTCCTCTTCAGCTTCTAGAGGAGCATTGTAGTTACCTCAGTCCACATGTGGATGATCCTGGCTCATCTTCTACCTTACAGTTGCCAATTAGCAACTTCATTCCACCTGCTACAGTAATCCTCCCTGTTATAAAAAGATCATGTTCAAAGTCCCTAAGGCTGTGGGTGTGGACACTTTCAGGAGGTCCTTATTCTGTTCACTATAAAGTCTTTTGAAAAGTTTATTACTATGTGCCACTCGAGAGTCCTTATATAAAGGAATAAACACAGTATTTGTCATATTTCATGAATGAGTGAATACATTATTCCTTTAAAACTACATGCAAAAAAATTAGCTCTGAAAACCTAAAAGTTTGTCTAGCTGGCTCTTACTCAAGATCTCAGCTTTGCTCCAACCAGGACTTACAGCATCAACCACCTGGGAGCTTGATAGAAATGCAGAGTTTCTTAGCCCAACAGGACCTGCTGAATCATATTCTGCTTTTCTGGTAGAATCCTTGTTAATTCATAGGCACACTCAAGTAGAAGCGCAGGAGTAGACTAGGTTTTTTCACCTCTCACTGTTGACAATATGGGTAAATATCTTACAGGATGCTTTCCCATGCACCATTGTTGTTTTGCAGTATTCCTCTGGACATTTCTGAATATCCTAGGGGTAATATCATTTCTGGGTAGGAACCACTGCCTAGAAGCAACCTGCAAAAATTATAATCAAGGCCTAACAGATCCTCTGTTAGCTTTGTGCATATCACTAACCCTTTCTTCTCCTCCTAGGGCCTTTGCACTCACCAATCCCTCCGCAAGGTACACAGTTGTCCACATAACCTGCATCTCCCTCCTTTTGGTTCTAGAAGCAATGTGCAAATATTATGTGTTTGCAGGTCTTGCCAAAATATACATAAAAAAAACAGCATCCTTGTCACTTTCTCCATTACATCTGCTTTCCTTTTTTTCATAACACCTGTCACCATCTGAAATGTCATATTTTAAAAATTTTATTGTACATTCTTCTTCAACATCCTTCATCATTGACAGTGCCTAAAACATGATTGGCAAACAATATTCTTAAATGCATGAAGACCTTTTCAATAACACTGTAGAGTACAGTGTCATGAACCCCTAGGAGAAAAAGCAGAACGAGACATTCATTCCTACTGTGAAATCACACAGGAAACCCCAAGAGGGGACCACATCCATTAAAAATATTGAAATTAATTTCTTAAATTCAAAATATGAACTCTAGTATTAGATCTATGTGAGGAATGCCAGTTTGTATGAAAATTATGCATGTTATTTTCCTCTTTCCTGTAAGTCACCTCTATGACATGGAACCAGAGAATCTTATGATATTTCCAAAGTTTCTTTTGAGATTTTCAGAGGAACCAGAATTGTAGCCCCTTACATTGGGGCTCTTCCACTCCATGTATCTGATCACTGTGTTTGGAAACCAGCTCATCATATTGGCCATCAGCCCAGACTCCCACGCCACACAACTATGTATTTCTTCCTCTTCAAACTGTCCTTGGTGGATATCTGTTTCACTTCCACCGCCGTCCCAAAGATGCTGGTTCACATCCAAATACAGAGCAAACTCATAACCGATGGTAGCCACATAGCACAAATGTATTTTTTCTACTCTTTGCAGGATTGGATGATGTCCTCCGACTGTGACGGCTTTTGACCAATTTGTGGCCATCTGTCACCCCCTGCAGTACACAGTCATCATGATCTCTGGTTCCATGGACTGCTGCTTCTGGTGTCCTGGGTCATGAGTGATCTGTATTCCTTGCTGCAAAGCTTAATGGTGTTGTGACTATCTTTCTGGACAGTCTTGAAAATCTCCCACTTTATCTGTGACCTCCATCAGATGGTTCATCTTGCTTGTTCTGACACCTCTTAATAACATGGTGATATATTTCTTAACTGGGGGTCCCCTGGCTGGTATCATTGACTCTTACTCTAAGATACTCTCCACCATACGTGGAATATCATCGGCTCATGGAAAGTATAAAGCTATTTCTACCTGTGCGTCTCACCTCTCAGTTGTCTCCATATTTTATTGTATATTTATAGGAGTGATCCTCAGCTCTTCTGCAAGCCACAGCTCACACTCAAGTGCAGAAACTTCAGTGATATATGCTGTGGTCACACCCATGCTGAACCCCTTCATCTACAGTCTCAGGAACAAAGACATAAAGGGGTTCTGAAAAGATTTTTAAGATAGCAGCTCTAAAATGAACAATGACCCTAGGGCTCAAAAAGTTTCCTTCAATCTGTGATACTTTAATAAGATTCTGATTGTATAACTCGGTCCTTTTATTTATGTTTTGAAATTTTCACTTGTTTGAGTTCAACTTCTGTATACAATTTAAGTAACCAATTAATTAAGTTTTGTCTTCTCTCTGTTATGTAGCCAGTTTTTCTACTTTTTCCCATACCTTCACAAAATGTTTCCAACCTTGATCAGAAAATTTGTAAATTCCTATTTCTTTAATGGGTACTTAGATTTCTAAAGAATAATGTCTTCCATGCGGCATGTATCATTGTAAGTTATGTTTTATTGTTTTACGGATAGAATAGTTGTATTACTCATGTGAAATGACTTCATTTGCTACTGCGCCAATTTGCATAATTTCAGTCCAAGAAAATCTAAAACCCCTGTTTCCACTTTGGTGTCCCGCATTCTATTTAAGCAATACCTTGACTGCTCTTCCTGATAAGGTAGACGTCATCATAATTCCTCTCAAGTCTCAGCCTGCTGCTAGTGATGCTAAAGGTGAGGAAGGCCTTGTTACTCAGACCTGAGCCAATGTTGTGACTAGACCGGATGCTTGTGGTCCTTATCATATTTGCAACAAGCATGAGGGAACTATGAAAACACCAGATTTGTTACTCACACAGGGGCCACACAGGAAAACCTGGGAGAGGGGATTCGAGAAGAGAGAGAGAGGGAGAGATAGGAAATGGACTAAGTAGAGGGAACTTCGTGCTTATATACCCGCTTTGCAATACAGCTATCAGTGTGTTTTTTTTTCTTTGGTGTTTGTTTCGTTTAGTTTCATTGTTGATATAAATGGAGTTTATAAATCAGAAGTTTAATGTCAGGCATTACACATAACTTACATATGGTCTCCTGGTTTTGTGGTCTCATTTAGTTTAGTGTCTAGAATACCTGGAGTCATTATTGGCAAAAATTAATTATGAAATCTATATCTCTCAGTGAGTGTCTGTATGGAAAATACAGGAGCCTTTCAGAGACAAAGAGAAAATGAGGCATATATGACATTCTGAACTAAGGATAAGGTAAGGCATTGGAGCATCAGAGGAGAGAAGTTCATGGGCAAGAAAGTAAGAGCAGATGTTCAGTCAGAAGATGTTTAGTTAGATGCTAAAATAGAAGTTTGCCTTGTCCTATACATAGATCATAATAGATTATTGCTAATGATCACAGAGAAGTCCCTGCATTTAAATTCTTCAAGGAGGAGTGTAAAGTTCTCTTGGGCCTAAGGGGCCTGAAGAATAATCCACACACAAATTTGGGGAAACTTTCTGAAGTTTAACAATAGTGACACAGTTTCATTCTTTTAGATGTGAATGTCCAGTTTTCCCGCTACCTTTTATTAGAAAGACTTTCCTTCCCCATTGGATATTCTGGGCTCTTTTCTCATAAATTAATGACCATTAATGTGTGTGGTTGTTTTAGACTCTCTATTCTGTTCAATTGATCTATGTGTCTGTTTTTATTTCCGTAAATGTCCCTCTTAAGAAAAAGTCTCTTAAAAACAGTAAGAGCAGATGTTCAGTTAGAAGATGTCTAGGTTATAACAGGTTATCTCTAATGATCACTCTTATTGCAGGCAGACCCCCACATTTAAATTCTTTAACAGTGAGGGAAAAGTTTTCTAGGGCCCAAGTTGCCTCAAAAATATTTTACATACACATCTTGAGGTAAGTTTTTCTGAAACTTAACAATAGTGACCCAGTTTCATTTTTTTTTACATGTGTATGTCCAGTATTCACAGTCCCTTTTATTGGAGAGACTGTCCTTTCCCCATTGGATATTCTGGCCTTTTTCTCATAAGTTAATGACCATTAATATGTGTGGTTGTTTTAGACTCTCTATTCTGTTCCATTGATCTATGTGTCTGTTTTTATTTCCATAAGAATGTCCCTCTTAAGAAAAAGTCTCTTAAAAGTTTGGGAGTCATCTGTCACCCAAACTGGAGAAAATTGATGGGAAGTAAAATCTCAACAGGTTTTTGGCAGTTTTGCGGTTTATTTTGTACTTAGAAAGAAAGGAAGAGATGTAAGGGAGGCTTGAGGACATTCGTTGGTAAAAGATAGGGAGGCAGGAGAAAGCAAAGCAAGGAAATCTCTGAGGTTGGATAAAAAGTAAAGCAGAGAAGCATATAGTTTTTACAAGTGGGTACAGAGTCATTCACATGTACAACTCATAGAGATGGTATGTGGGCAACAGGATAACAGTGTGTTCTTGTGGTGTGGGGCCGGCAGTTGTGCCTTCAAGGGGAGTGTAAAAGAAGGTGATTCTGACATGTTCAAGGTGTTTTATCTTAGATGCACAAAGGTAATAAAGTATTTCAAAGCTAAAGATTTCAAAGAGCTAAGTCAAGGAAGCTATAGGCCTAGGTTGTGACAACCTGCCATGACTGGTTTAATTTAGGAATTTTTACGTTGTAAATATGAATTTTACATTCATAACACCTCTTTGTGATTACTTTGTGGTTACTTTGATCTTTGGGTTGTAAGGTCCACCAGGTAGGTCTTTCCTGAGCTTGTCAAGTAGGGTTTGTAGCTTCATTTTCATCCACACCATACTGCTTTGATTACTATAGCTTTGTAACATAGTTCAAAATCAGGGAGCGTGATGCCTCCAGCTTTGTTCTGCTTTATTAGGATTGCTTTGGATATTCAGAGTGTTTCCTGGCTACATATAACCATTAGAAGTCTTTTTCCTATTTCTGAAAAAAAACAATATTGAAATTTTGATAGGGGTTACATTAAATCTACAGGTTACTTTGGATAGTGTAAAAAACAAAAATCAACAGAGTAAATTTAGAGATCTAATTGTCTTTATTAATAAATTTGTAAATGGGGCAGCACCCCATCTAGCAATTACTAGGAAACTAACTCTCAGTGGTGGACATATTGGATTGTTTTCTTAGAAAGAAGAGAGGGACAAGGGAGCTAGCACCAAAAAAAAAGAAAGAATTAGTTTTAGAGCAGGGCATCATTTTTGGAGGGATGGGAACAGCAAGGGTTTTGATCCTGCAGATTTCCTCTTCTTTTATGAGAGGATGGAGAGAGACCACGTGACAGATTACCTTACTGGTGCTTTCACAAAAAAATTCCACACTGCTTAATTAATATGACATTTCTGAGAGGTTGAAATTGCCATTCGATTTGGATTAACTCTTGGTTTGACATTATGAGCTATTAGCAACAGTGACACTTATGAAGCCTGTAGTTTTCTCTTTAACAGTAGTAGTATGAGATATTACATCTTCCAAGGGAGCACAGAATATTTTTCAATTCATTTGTGTCATCTTTAAAATGCATAAATTTCGGAATTAAAGGAGTCATATAAAAATCAAGAATACATTCTGAAAATATATACATACATACATAGACACACACATATACAATTCAAAAAGGTATGGAACAGTTAAATTGTTTTGTTTTAGAATTGTAAAAAAAATTGCAATGATTCTGATCCTCTGTATCTTTATTCCTGATGGTGATGTGAAATGAGAAATCTAGTTCAGGTGAATGTTGTTAGAAATAAGGAAATGTTTAGAAAGATTTGGTGAGTTTAAGAAAATTTCACATATGGAGTGTATATAAGTATACATATATGTACATTTTGCCTGACATTCTCATAAATAAACACACCTGAATATGCACAACAAAGACTCATTAATAATGTCACATTTAAGGTCAAAAAGAAACTTGAAAGAAATTTGGAGAGAATAGAATGCTTGATTAAGTTAACATGAAACTGAAAGATGTATACATTTAGACACACATATTTAAAGTAGAATGGTGGACTTACTTTTCAGAATGAATCATATTTCCTAATTTAATGCACAAAGGCTTTAAATTCATATGACATTTACATTTATGCTGTGTAGGATTCATTAGACCACCTAACAGAGTAAATTGGCTTTTGAATTTTTTCCTTCTACTTGAGGTGAGATTTTAACACAAAAGACCTTATCCAAGGGAAGCGCATAGAATAACGTGGGAGGGATTGGGAAAGGAAACATACTGGAGCAAGAGATGTTTCTAGATCTCTCCTTGAAACAACATTAAGATGAATATGTAAAACAAGAAAAAACACCTAACATTTAGTGGTTATGAGAAAATTAAGAAAAGTGGAGATATTTTGTTTATAGGAATCATATTTGTAGGCAGACAGAAATTTTGGAGGACAAACAGGAAGGTAATTTAGTTATAAATGTAAATACACTAACCATTCTTCACCTCAGTAAAAACAGGCCCTCACACATGGAATCCATCTTCTATACTTCAGGAGTAGATAGCAGCATGCAAAAGAAATATTTGCATAGTAATCAATGCAATACTAGGTGAAATACTTCCTAGTATTTAAGGTGAATTCTTTCTAAAGACTATATGAGGTATATCTCTTTATCAAATTTCCATTTTCCTCACAATTCTACCTGGAGATACATATTTGATAATCAATCCTTTTTAGGGACTATGGTAGGCATTGTAGATGTAAGCTCAATAAGAGTAAAGAAGGAAGAGTCAAGTTAAAAAAAAACAGCAGATTATGAAAGTCCACATTGTCAGTAAGAGGCCTTAAGGGAGTGAAACAAAATAGAATGAGAGTCCCAAAGTGAAATTGTATTTCAGGTTTTTTTTTTTTTTGAAAACATCATGTTAACAAACTTAGTTAAGAAGTGTTATTTGTTATATGTGAGTAATGCAACACATGAATATTCTTTCAGCAACACAAATTAAAATTCTGAGTGATATGAGCATTTGAGAAGAAATTTTTCTTAAGAATCCATATGAATTCACAAAGTAATTGGGTTTTCCAAATATTTTTGGTTCAAATTTGGGTAAAACTTGTTAAGACTGGGAAAATGTACAAGGGAGGAAAATGTCCATATATTAGAAGAGAAAGCATGATAAATTTGAATTACTTACATTGTACACAAAGGAGAATTAAGTAAATAGATATTCCAGCAAATAAATAGAGAGGAACATTCGATTTCCACATTTTTGGCTTCAAACTTTTAGCCCGCCAATCATGGGGTATTTTTCAGCCCTAAAACAGTTGTTTGTTTTAAGCTGCCACCCCACAGAATCTTTTCAAAGCCCCTTTATGTCTTTGTTCCTGAGACTGTAGATAAAGGGGTTCAGCATGGGTGTGACCACGTGTACATCACTGAGGCTACGCACTTGAGTGTGTGCTGTGGGAAGAGGTAGCGCTGAGGTACACTCCTAGGCCTGTACAGTAAAATAAGAGACAACAGAGAGGTGAGACACACAGGTAGAAAATGCTTTATATTTCCCCTGACTGATGACATTCCATGAATGCAAGAAACGATCTTAGAGTAAGAGTAAAGGATCCCTGTAAGGGGAATACCACCAACAGTCCAGCTGCAAAATATATATATTATTATAAAGAAAGGTGTCAGAACAGGCAAGTTGGATCATCTGATTGAGTTCACAGAAAAAGTGGGGGATTTTCAAGACTGTACAGAATGACAGTCTCAATACTGTTAGCTTTGTAACAAGGAATACAGGCACTCATGATCCAGGACACCAGAAGCAGCAGTCCACAGAGCCGGGGATTCATGATGACTGTGTAGTGCAGGGGATGACAGATGGCCACAAAGCGGTCATAGGCCATCACGGTCAAGAGGAAGTTGTCCAACACTATAAAGAGTAGGAAAAAGTACACCTGTGTGATGCAGCCTTTATAGGTTATGACTTGGCTCTGTGTCTGGATGTTCACCAGCATCTTTGGGATGGTGGTAGAGGTGAAACAGATGTCCACAAAAGACAGGTTTGAGAGAAAGAAGTACATGGGTGTGTGGAGGTGGGAGTGTGAAGTGATGGCCAGGATGATGCAGGTTTCCAACCATGTATTCAGGTACATGAAGAAAAGCCAAATATGAGGTTGCAGTTCTGGTTCCTCCGATAATCCCATGAGAAGAAATTCTGTAATCTGTGAATAATTTTCTGGTACCATGTGTTAGTGTAATGACTGGGAAAAAAAAATTTATATAATTAATTAACAAACATTGGTATTGCTAACATCTTGAAATGCTACAATTTGTATTTTGCATTGAAATGTATATATGATATATATGTGGGTTTGTAGACATCTGATCCTTTAAATAATTTTCCCTCTAAATTGGAATCCTTTTTCACTGTCAGCAGTGTGCCAAACAAATGACTTCATACAGGTTTAATGAGAAATTTTTCACATAGAATTTTGTGATTCCTGCACCCATTTCGTTTATTTGAGCACCCTTGTTTTCATAGGGCACTTAGTGAATGAGGCTGGCCCTGTCTCACTTTTCTTGTGGTACTTTGCTGTTTTTGGTTTGAGTTTTGACCTCTTTCAGAACATATTTGATGGGTACACTGGTCCTAGTTCTATTCTGTTTTCAACATGCAAAGTGCTCCTTAGACATATTATGTAAAATCCTGCTTATGCTACAACTATTGGTCCTCTGTCTTCAAACACTTTATCTATGAGGAAATGATGTCATACACACTCATTGAGAATATGTGCTGAGTCTGACCTTTCTCTCACCAAGGAAAACAGGGTGCTGAAAAACAGAAGTCCCTACAATCCAAACACAGAGAAATAATATAGGGTGGTGAAAAAACCACATACGATGTTAGATGCTTCATGTGCTCTGAAAAAGAAAGAGAGTAGGTATAAAAGAACAGAGATGTGCATGTTATTTTTAATGTAGTTGAGAAAGACTTGAAACAGCATGCTCTTTGAACTGAGACCTCAGGAAGATACAGGAGTGACAGGAATATTTGGGGAAGTGTGTAGGCTGTGTGGGAAAGAGGCAGTGCAAAGGTCTTGAGGCTGGTACTTGTCTCAAGTAATCAAGGCTGAAAAGGAATCGGGATGGTGAGGGGAATGAAAAAGAGTGAGATGATAGTGATGGTGTGAGAGAACGTCGAGGAATGAGATGACCTGTTTGCTAAAGGTGAAACTTCAAGACCCAGGAATGACTCAATCACATATTATTCCTTAAACTTTATTATCTTTGCAAGGGATCCTGTGAGGAGAAGCGATGCTTTCTTATTTCCATCTGTTGGTTGACATTCTGTATCTATAAAGAACACATTTTAGAGTATATGAGCTAGGTACCTCTGCCCAAGAAATGGAGAAATGCTCATGGCCCACAACCACACACACTCACACCCATAGACACACACACTATATCCTCCTGGAGTCATGTTAATACAAGATTCTACTCACCTCCAGACACAATAATGAGGAAAGAAAGAATACAAGGCAAGATAATATCAGATTACCTTGTCCCATTAAGTTATAGAAATAGTTCCAAAGTCCACTGATAAGTTCCCAAATTGACATGTAAGAATGGGGCTCCATTTTCATATAACTATTTTCTGCCTGTACATTAAAAAGCAGTTAAGCAGAGAGATAAAAAGATGTAAGAGAGAGAACCGAGTTACAGTGACAGAGGTAGATCTAATAATTTCCGGTGGTCTCTGAGAGATTGTGATAAAGAAAAAGTGTTCTGGTGATGGTGACATGCCAACCACAGTTGTTTTGCCTTATGCTCAGAATAATCAATAAAGTAGCAAATAACAATTTACTCAAAACAAAAAGAGCAGTATCTTCATGGCATCAAGACCCCTTACAGATCAAACACCTTACTAGATTTGCAAAGAATAAACCTACGATTTACAAAAGTAAATATACGATGTATAGAAAAAAAGCAGGGATTTTTAAAGCTGAAATGAGACTTCAGTTAATAACATTAAACACAAAACCTTGGGAGTCAGAAAACCAGTGTTGATTCTGAGATCTATCACCTCTTAGTTTTTTGAATGAGGAGAGACAGCTGGACATTCTTAGTGCTAATAACCACCCAAATAGTGCAGACAGTAATATGAATTCAGAATGGTGACAGGTTTGAACAATATATGTAATATGCTTAGCAAAGTTAATCATTTATTTCTGTTGATAAATAAATGATTACCACTGTGACGAGTTGAGGCTGATTATTTTTTTTCTGCATCTAATATCTCCATTGCTTCCCCCTCTAGGTCCCCAATTGCACAGCCATATTATTTTTCCATCCCTCCCATTTTTCCAGGTTGGAAACCCTCTAAATAGAATCACATTGACTCATGGAGATCTCTGTATATTGAAAACTGTTCATAAGACTCCCGCATTAAACTCCATCCCAGTGACTCCTCAATGCAGACAGAAGACAAATTTTGTAGCTTCAACACAAGGCTCAAGTCTTGTGAACTTTTCACCTGCTTCACCTACATAGAGCCCTGCTTGTGCTCACATTAATCTTCCAAATGTTGAACCTGACTCCCAGTTTCACCTGGCACCACAGCTACAAGGCTCAGAGCCTTTACACACACGCTTCTCTCTGCTTGGTGTTACCCCAAGAGACACTTGGAATTTTCACCCTCTCCGTCCTCTAAATCCTGTCCTCTTTCAGGCTGTCTGCATCCTTCCTTCATGAGCCTGTTTTTTTCTGAACATTATCACAGGAAAAGGATACTTTCTCATCAAGTTAATTACATATTAGATGCTCATGGTGGAGTTTCTCTTAGTTCTATGTCTTTTCTTCCTTTGACAGAGTGAGTGCTTGAGGCATGCAGCATGTTATATACATCACCACCTTCACACCAGACTTAGCTGAGTTGGAAACAGTAGATGAATAAATAAACATCCATACAGCGGTGAGGGAACGTTCTCCCAGAAATTGTTGATGATGAGAGAAGGAAGAGAAGGAGGCAACGCTGACCTAGATGTGGAGGACATGCCAGAGGAATGTTTTCTGTATTCTATATAGGACCCAGTAGCATGTCAGACTGGTTGTAAGAATTAACTAGAATAGAATCAAGAAGTCATAAAAGAAAATATGAGAGTGTTTCAAACATAGAGTACATATATACTCGTTTCATGGTTCTCTGTCAGTCTCGTGTGTGTGTGTGTGTGTGTGTGTGTGTGTGTGTGTGTGTGCGTTCTGTGTTTTTGTAGGCATGCTGGATGCAACATAAAAAGAATGTCTTACTTTGGAAAAATAAAAAACTCTCTAATCCACTGCATTAAATACAAGAATAGTTTTAAAGACCACTTCTCCATGAAGGAAAAGCAAGAAGAATGTCGAGCCCACAGAGAGTCAGGTGCAGAGAGAAGAGGCAGCCGCATGGGTGTCCACCCTCAGACTCAAGGGACCTCACACTCACGGGTCTTTACCACCCCGCTGGCATTATCACAGTGTCCACCTCAGCCCTGATCTAATTGTTATTCCTGCACTTATTCCACATTATTTTGACCACCTCTGTTTTTATATGCCCCAGATGTTGAGCCTGACCCTTTTCTCACTTTTTTTGTGTGAAATTCTTTCCTTTGTTATTTTGGGGCTTTGAGTTTTGACGTTTTTGTAACACATCTGATGGGTACACTAGTCCTGGTTCTTTCCTTATCTAACATGAAAAGGCTCCCCAGACTAAGTCTTAAAATTCTGCTTATGCTGTAACTATTGGTTCCTTTCTTCATACTTTTGTCCCTAAGGAGATGATGTCATATTGAATCATTTCATTATACTGGGCCTTCTCTTGTGTAACATGAGATCCAAAGAGTAAGGACCTCATTCGTTTTGCTTACATATGTGGTTTCACATAATATGTGCTTTATACAGAACAATGTTAAGGAATGGGAAAATATGACCAAGTTAAAATAATAAATTTAAGTAACTGTATTGTCAAGTTGATTATTATGTAAGACTAATTCTAAAAGAAATGATATAAAATACAATAATTTTTCACATTTTTATGAGTCTCTTATTCAGATAATGGGCAAAGTCTTGGTAAGATAAATATAAAAATATACTTTTGAGAAGCTATGGAGGAAGTACTATCTACTATTATAATTTCTACCTATAAACATAAGAGATTCAGATGTGCTTAGGAAAGGATAGATGTGATCCTTAATGAATGCAAAAGAATGCGCATCAAAAGATGGGTGAGGACATATAAAGATTTTTAAATTTATTTATTTAAATTAGCTTCAAGTATATAGTAGTTTGGTAAGCCATTTTATATATTCATAAAATGATCCCCTGATTGCTCCTTCCCTTCCTGGCCCTCCATCTAGCCATCATATTAATGCTAATGTCATTCCCTTTGCCATGCTACCTATCCTGTGACCAACTATCAACTACTAATTTGTACTTCTTTAACCTTATGTGTAAAAATAATGAGAGGGGATATAATATAATAAATTGTTAAAATTCAACAAAAAAATTATAATTTTCATACTCTCTCCCAATACATATCTACATATATATATATAAAGGATTAAATTCCAAAAAGCAAAGTTGGTAGAAAAAACTCCAATTTACACATTATTAAATTAATTAGTCTACCTAGCCAACAAACATGGCCATCTCTGGGCTCTGGTCAGGCTGGTAGGCTCTCAGAAGATGTCAGATTGAAATTTTAGGTTCCATCCACTCTGACCCTATTTTTGAAGTACCTGCTGGGCTCTCAGACTCACCTGAATGGGGTCTCTGAAAGAGAGGAGTTCTTGTGGAATCTGAATGCCTCCTTGGATGGTTGATGATGGAGACTGAAGCTGTGTTCCCAGAGAAGGCAGCAAGACGAAGTAAAGCATTGGTCCCACTCAGACTTAGGAATGGAAAATAACAAACAGGTCTTGTAAAGCCCAAGCTTGCACATACAGAAAAGAGATAGTTTCTGCTTCATTTATCTGCTCATTAGGCACTGTTTCCAATGTTACTCCCACTTCTGAGCACCGATTTCCCTGTGGGACACTGGTCTGGATGGACTGGGAATTTCTACTGTTAATTCTGTGTTCTCAAAGGACCAGGTTAGAAGTCAAGTGAATCCTGTTTTTGTTATTCCTTCTTCATGATTCTCCTCTGCAAGAGGTCTCACCTTATCTCGACCTCCCAGAACATTACCCCAACCCTAGGATAAAGTTCTCTCAGAAGTCTAGACTGAGAAATCTAGTTCAGGTTAATGTTGTTAGAATAAGGAAAGTTTAGAGAGATGTGGTGAGTCTAAGAATAATTTCACATATGTAGCGTATATAAGTATACAAATATGTTCATTTTTGCCTGGCATTCTCAAAAATAAACACACCTGCATATGCACAACAAAGACTCGATAATGCCACCTTTAAGGTCGAAAAGAAACTTGAAATAAATTTGGAGAGAATTAATGCTTGAGTAAGTTAACATGAAACTGAAAGATGTATACATTTAGACACACATATTTAAAGTAGCATGGTAGACCTTACTTTTCAGAATGAATTGTATTTCCTAATTTAATGCATACATGCTTTAATTGAGATGACATTTCTTTATGCAGTGTAGGATTCATTAGACCACCTAACAGAGTAAATTGACTTTTGAATTTTTCCTTCTACTTCACGTAAGATTTTAACACAAAAGACCTTATCCAAGGGAAGCTCATGGAATAAAGTGGGAGGAATTGGGAAACAAAACATGCTGAGAGTGAGAGAAGTTTCTAGATCTCTCCCTTGAAAAAACAATAAGATGAATATGTAAAACTCAAGAAAAAACACCTAACATTGAATGGTTATGACAAAATAAAAAAAGTGGAGATATTTTGTTCATAGGAATCATATTTGTAGGCTGGACTGAAATTTTGGAGGACAAACAGGAAGGTAATTTAGATAAAATATGAAAATACACTAACCATTCTTCACCTCAGTGAAAACAGGCCCTCACACATGGAATCCATCTTCTATACTACAGGAGTAGATTGCAGCATGAAAAAGAAACATATTAATCAATGCAATACTAGGAGAATTGCTTCCTAGTATTTAGGTGAATTCTTTCTAAAGAGTATATGAGGTATATCTCTTTATCAAATTCCCATTTTCCTCAGAATTCTACCTGGAGATACATATTTGATAATCAATCTTTTTCAGGACTGTGGTAGGCATTGTAGATTTGAACTCAATAAGAGTAAAAATGTAGGAGTCCAGTTTAAAAAATCAGCATTTTATTAAAATTCACATTATCAGTAAGAGGACTTAAAGAGGGAAATAAAATAGAATGAGAGACCAAAGTGAAATTGTATTTCAGATTTTTTGTTTTTGTTTTGTTTTGTTTTTGAAAACATCGTGTTGACAAACTTAGTCAAGAAGCGTAATTTCTTATATGTGAGTAATACAACACCTAAATATTACTTTGGTACACAAAATAAAATTCTTGAGATGATATGACCATTTGGGAAATAAGTTTTCTTTAGAAACCCACATCAATTCACAAAACAATTGGGATTTTCCAAATATTTTTGGTTCAAATACAGGTGAAAATTTTTAAGACTGAGAAAATACACAAGGGAGGAAAATGTCCATATGTTAGAGGAGAAATCATGATAAACTGAATAACTTACATTGTACACAGAAGGAGAATTAAGTAAATATATATTCCAGCAAATAGATAGAAGAGGA
>PUFA01002535.1:0-26035 GCA_003508835.1 Eonycteris spelaea | reverse complement strand
GGAACTTCACTAGGGAAACTCTGCCGTTCTCAGGATGGAACTTCGTACGAAGCGGGTCGGGCCTTTCCTTGGGAACGCGCATAGTTTACAGAACATCCTACTCTGCCGCGTTCAACAACGTCGTACAGTGATTCAAGACCTCTTTGCACAGGACCCTTTGAAGGGACCGTAGAAACCTTCTAACCTTGGAGAAGGCATGGCACCCAAGCAAGGCAAGCTCTTTCACGAATGCCTTACTGCTCTCCTCCAGGAGAGCTGTCAGCGAGTTGGTGCTGCTCTTTCTGAGCGCGCTGCGCTAAGTCCACACTCTCCATGTGTGCCGAAAGGAGGGACTTGCACCTCCTCACTGTACATCGGGCAACACACGTTGCATTTGAGCAAGGCTTTCGTCGCCTTCTTTGTGCCGTGAGTGCTGCTCAGTGTACCTTGATAAAGTGTGGATCTGCTTGGACATGTCCATTCTCTACAGCAAAAGCTGCATTGAAAACTCCCTTGATCCAGGCTCCGAGGTTGCCGTCTCCTAGCACGCAGGAGCAGGTAGTGATGCAGTGGCAGCTTTCCTGTACTCTGTACTGCCCGCACAGTCCCAGCGTTCCTGTGCAGTCTGTTTTGGCCCAGAAAAAGCAGCAGGCCACTGCGTTGGGCGTGTAGTGTTCAAGCGTGATTCCTGCAGAACCCTGTGCACATCCTGGGCCTGGACTTTTTGGTTCTCGGAGCACCGTTGCACACTACTCACGGGGCCTTTGACGATCCAGCGGGCGAGACAAAGGCCTTTCCGAGAGATTTCCAGGGCCACTGACCCTCACATGGAGCATTCAGGTGGGGATGCAACGCTCACTTCAGATGTCAGATGACTCTGACAAGTGAGCGTTCAGGCACAGCTTTGAAGCGAGCCTCTTCCTCTCTGTCTGTTTCTGCCTGTAAGCACTGCACTCCTCTCCCCCCTATACGCTAAGTGACATACAGGTACGGCTCACAGGCTGTGGTGTGGTTCTCACAAGGCACCAGATAACCGTCGTCTCCAAAGTCTACTAGAAACCTGAAACGAGTACAGAGTGGGAACTTCACTAGGGAAACTCTGCCGTTCTCAGGATGGAACTTCGTACGAAGCGGGTTCGGGCCTTTCCTTGGGAACGCGCATAGTTCATGCAGGAACATCCTACTCTGCCGCGTTCAACAACGTCGTACAGTGATTCAAGACCTCTTTGCACAGGACCCTTTGAAGGGACCGTTAGAAACCTTCTAACCTGGAGAAGGCATGGCACCCAAGCAAGGCAAGCTCTTTCACGAATGCCTTACTGCTCTCCTCCAGGAGAGCTGTCAGCGAGTTGGTGCTGCTCTTTCTGAGCGCGCTACGCTAAGTCCACACTCTCCATGTGTGCCGAAAGGAGGGACTTGCACCTCCTCACTGTACATCGGGCAACACACGTTGCATTTGAGCAAGGCTTTCGTCGCCTTCTTTGTGCGTGAGTGCTGCTCAGTGTACCTTGATAAAGTGTGGATCTGCTTGGACATGTCCTATTCTCTACAGCAAAAGCTGCATTGAAAACTCCCTTGCCATCCAGGCTCCGGAGGTTGCCGTCTCCTAGCACGCAGGAGCAGGTAGTGATGCAGTGGCAGCTTTCCTGTACTCTGTACTGCCGCACAGTCCCAGCGTTCCTGTGCAGTCTGTTTTGGCCCAGAAAAGCAGCAGGCCACTGCGTTGGGCGTGTAGTGTTCAAGCGTGATTCCTGCAGAAGCCCTGTGCACATCCTGGGCCTGGACTTTTGGTTCTCGGAGCACCGTTGCACACATACTCACGGGGCCTTTGACGATCCAGCGGGCGAGACAAAGGCCTTTCCGAGAGATTTCCGAGGGCCACTGACCCTCACATGGAGCATTCAGGTGGGGATGCAACGCTACTTCAGATGTCAGATGACTCTGACAAGTGAGCGTTCAGGCACAGCTTTGAAGCGAGCCTCTTCCTCTCTGTCTGTTTCTGCCTGTAAGCACTGCACTCCTCTCCCCCTATACGCTAAGTGACATACAGGTACGGCTCACAGGCTGTGGTGTGGTTCTCACAAGGGACCAGATAACCGTCGTCTCAAAGTCAAATAGAAACCTGAACACGAGTACAGAGTGGGAACTTCACTAGGGAAACTCTGCCGTTCTCAGGATGGAATTCGTACGAAGCGGGTTCGGGCCTTTCCTTGGGAATGCGCATAGTTCATGCAGAAACATCCTACTCTGCCGCGTTCAACAACGTCGTACAGTGATTCAAGACCTCTTTGCACAGGACCCTTTGAAGGGACCGTAGAAACCTTCTAACCTGGAGAAGGCATGGCACCCAAGCAAGGCAAGCTCTTTCACGAATGCCTTACTGCTCTCCTCCAGGAGAGCTGTCAGCGAGTTGGTGCTGCTCTTTCTGAGCGCGCTACGCTAAGTCCACACTCTCCATGTGTGCCGAAAGGAGGGACTTGCACCTCCTCACTGTACATCGGGCAACACACGTTGCATTTGAGCAAGGCTTTCGTCGCCTTCTTTGTGCGTGAGTGCTGCTCAGTGTACCTTGATAAAGTGTGGATCTGCTTGGACATGTCCCATTCTCTACAGCAAAAGCTGCATTGAAAACTCTTGCCATCCAGGCTCCGGAGGTTGCCGTCTCCTAGCACGCAGGAGCAGGTAGTGGATGCAGTGGCAGCTTTCCTGTACTCTGTACTGCCCGCACAGTCCCAGCGTTCCTGTGCAGTCTGTTTTGGCCCAGAAAAGCAGCAGGCCACTGCGTTGGGCGTGTAGTGTTCAAGCGTGATTCCTGCAGAAGCCCTGTGCACATCCTGGGCCTGGACTTTTGTTCTCGGAGCACCGTTGCACACATACTCACGGGGCCTTTGACGATCCAGCGGGCGAGACAAAGGCCTTTCCGAGAGATTTCCGAGGGCCACTGACCCTCACATGGAGCATTCAGGTGGGGATGCAACGCTCACTTCAGATGTCAGATGACTCTGACAAGTGAGCGTTCAGGCACAGCTTTGAAGCGAGCCTCTTCCTCTCTGTCTGTTTCTGCCTGTAAGCACTGCACTCCTCTCCCCCTATACGCTAAGTGACATACAGGTACGGCTCACAGGCTGTGGTGTGGTTCTCACAAGGCACCAGATAACCGTCGTCTCCAAAGTCTACTAGAAACCTGAACACGAGTACAGAGTGGGAACTTCACTAGGGAAACTCTGCCGTTCTCAGGATGGAATTCGTACGAAGCGGGTTCGGGCCTTTCCTTGGGAATGCGCATAGTTCATGCAGGAACATCCTACTCTGCCGCGTTCAACAACGTCGTACAGTGATTCAAGACCTCTTTGCACAGGACCCTTTGAAGGGACCTAGAAACCTTCTAACCTTGGAGAAGGCATGGCACCCAAGCAAGGCAAGCTCTTTCACGAATGCCTTACTGCTCTCCTCCAGGAGAGCTGTCAGCGAGTTGGTGCTGCTCTTTCTGAGCGCGCTACGCTAAGTCCACACTCTCCATGTGTGCCGAAAGGAGGGACTTGCACCTCCTCACTGTACATCGGGAACACACGTTGCATTTGAGCAAGGCTTTCGTCGCCTTCTTTGTGCGTGAGTGCTGCTCAGTGTACCTTGATAAAGTGTGGATCTGCTTGGACATGTCCTATTCTCTACAGCAAAAGCTGCATTGAAAACTCCCTTGCCATCCAGGCTCCGGAGGTTGCCGTCTCCTAGCACGCAGGAGCAGGTAGTGATGCAGTGGCAGCTTTCCTGTACTCTGTACTGCCCGCACAGTCCCAGCGTTCCTGTGCAGTCTGTTTTGGCCCAGAAAAGCAGCAGGCCACTGCGTTGGGCGTGTAGTGTTCAAGCGTGATTCCTGCAGAAGCCCTGTGCACATCCTGGGCCTGGACTTTTGGTTCTCGGAGCACCGTTGCACACTACTCACGGGGCCTTTGACGATCCAGCGGGCGAGACAAAGGCCTTTCCGAGAGATTTCCGAGGGCCACTGACCCTCACATGGAGCATTCAGGTGGGGATGCAACGCTCACTTCAGATGTCAGATGACTCTGACAAGTGAGCGTTCAGGCACAGCTTTGAAGCGAGCCTCTTCCTCTCTGTCTGTTTCTGCCTGTAAGCACTGCACTCCTCTCCCCCTATACGCTAAGTGACATACAGGTACGGCTCACAGGCTGTGGTGTGGTTCTCACAAGGCACCAGATAACCGTCGTCTCCAAAGTCACTAGAAACCTGAACACGAGTACAGAGTGGGAACTTCACTAGGGAAACTCTGCCGTTCTCAGGATGGAATTCGTACGAAGCGGGTTCGGGCCTTTCCTTGGGAATGCGCATAGTTCACGCAGGAACATCCTACTCTGCCGCGTTCAACAACGTCGTACAGTGATTCAAGACCTCTTTGCACAGGACCCTTTGAAGGGACCGTAGAAACCTTCTAACCTTGGAGAAGGCATGGCACCCAAGCAAGGCAAGCTCTTTCACGAATGCCTTACTGCTCTCCTCCAGGAGAGCTGTCAGCGAGTTGGTGCTGCTCTTTCTGAGCGCGCTACGCTAAGTCCACTCTCCATGTGTGCCGAAAGGAGGGACTTGCACCTCCTCACTGTCATCGGGCAACACACGTTGCATTTGAGCAAGGCTTTCGTCGCCTTCTTTGTGCCGTGAGTGCTGCTCAGTGTACCTTGATAAAGTGTGGATCTGCTTGGACATGTCCTATTCTCTACAGCAAAAGCTGCATTGAAAACTCTTGCCATCCAGGCTCCGGAGGTTGCCGTCTCCTAGCACGCAGGAGCAGGTAGTGATGCAGTGGCAGCTTTCCTGTACTCTGTACTGCCGCACAGTCCCAGCGTTCCTGTGCAGTCTGTTTTGGCCCAGAAAAGCAGCAGGCCACTGCGTTGGGCGTGTAGTGTTCAAGCGTGATTCCTGCAGAAGCCCTGTGCACATCCTGGGCCTGGACTTTTTGTTCTCGGAGCACCGTTGCACACTACTCACGGGGCCTTTGACGATCCAGCGGGCGAGACAAAGGCCTTTCCGAGAGATTTCCGAGGGCCACTGACCCTCACATGGAGCATTCAGGTGGGGATGCAACGCTCACTTCAGATGTCAGATGACTCTGACAAGTGAGCGTTCAGGCACAGCTTTGAAGCGAGCCTCTTCCTCTCTGTCTGTTTCTGCCTGTAAGCACTGCACTCCTCTCCCCCTATACGCTAAGTGACATACAGGTACGGCTCACAGGCTGTGGTGTGGTTCTCACAAGGCACCAGATAACCGTCGTCTCCAAAGTCAAATAGAAACCTGAACACGAGTACAGAGTGGGAACTTCACTAGGGAAACTCTGCCGTTCTCAGGATGGAACTTCGTACGAAGCGGGTTCGGGCCTTTCCTTGGGAATGCGCATAGTTCACGCAGAACATCCTACTCTGCCGCGTTCAACAACGTCGTACAGTGATTCAAGACCTCTTTGCACAGGACCCTTTGAAGGGACCTAGAAACCTTCTAACCGGAGAAGGCATGGCACCCAAGCAAGGCAAGCTCTTTCACGAATGCCTTACTGCTCTCCTCCAGGAGAGCTGTCAGCGAGTTGGTGCTGCTCTTTCTGAGCGCGCTACGCTAAGTCCACACTCTCCATGTGTGCCGAAAGGAGGGACTTGCACCTCCTCACTGTCATCGGGAAACACACGTTGCATTTGAGCAAGGCTTTCGTCGCCTTCTTTGTGCGTGAGTGCTGCTCAGTGTACCTTGATAAAGTGTGGATCTGCTTGGACATGTCCTATTCTCTACAGCAAAAGCTGCATTGAAAACTTCCCTTGCATCCAGGCTCCGAGGTTGCCGTCTCCTAGCACGCAGGAGCAGGTAGTGATGCAGTGGCAGCTTTCCTGTACTCTGTACTGCCGCACAGTCCCAGCGTTCCTGTGCAGTCTGTTTTGGCCCAGAAAAGCAGCAGGCCACTGCGTTGGGCGTGTAGTGTTCAAGCGTGATTCCTGCAGAAGCCCTGTGCACATCCTGGGCCTGGACTTTTTGTTCTCGGAGCACCGTTGCACACTACTCACGGGGCCTTTGACGATCCAGCGGGCGAGACAAAGGCCTTTCCGAGAGATTTCAGAGGGCCACTGACCCTCACATGGAGCATTCAGGTGGGGATGCAACGCTCACTTCAGATGTCAGATGACTCTGACAAGTGAGCGTTCAGGCACAGCTTTGAAGCGAGCCTCTTCCTCTCTGTCTGTTTCTGCCTGTAAGCACTGCACTCCTCTCCCCCTATACGCTAAGTGACATACAGGTACGGCTCACAGGCTGTGGTGTGGTTCTCACAAGGGACCAGATAACCGTCGTCTCCAAAGTCACTAGAAACCTGAAGACGAGTACAGAGTGGGAACTTCACTAGGGAAACTCTGCCGTTCTCAGGATGGAATTTCGTACGAAGCGGGTTCGGGCCTTTCCTTGGGAATGCGCATAGTTCACGCAGAACATCCTACTCTGCCGCGTTCAACAACGTCGTACAGTGATTCAAGACCTCTTTGCACAGGACCCTTTGAAGGGACCTAGAAACCTTCTAACCTGGAGAAGGCATGGCACCCAAGCAAGGCAAGCTCTTTCACGAATGCCTTACTGCTCTCCTCCAGGAGAGCTGTCAGCGAGTTGGTGCTGCTCTTTCTGAGCGCGCTGCGCTAAGTCCACACTCTCCATGTGTGCCGAAAGGAGGGAGTTGCACCTCCTCACTGTACATCGGGAACACACGTTGCATTTGAGCAAGGCTTTCGTCGCCTTCTTTGTGCGTGAGTGCTGCTCAGTGTACCTTGATAAAGTGTGGATCTGCTTGGACATGTCCTATTCTCTACAGCAAAAGCTGCATTGAAAACTCTTGCCATCCAGGCTCCGGAGGTTGCCGTCTCCTAGCACGCAGGAGCAGGTAGTGATGCAGTGGCAGCTTTCCTGTACTCTGTACTGCCGCACAGTCCCAGCGTTCCTGTGCAGTCTGTTTTGGCCCAGAAAAGCAGCAGGCCACTGCGTTGGGCGTGTAGTGTTCAAGCGTGATTCCTGGAGAAGCCCTGTGCACATCCTGGGCCTGGACTTTTGTTCTCGGAGCACCGTTGCACACATACTCACGGGGCCTTTGATGATCCAGCGGGCGAGACAAAGGCCTTTCCGAGAGATTTCCGAGGGCCACTGACCCTCACATGGAGCATTCAGGTGGGGATGCAACGCTCACTTCAGATGTCAGATGACTCTGACAAGTGAGCGTTCAGGCACAGCTTTGAAGCGAGCCTCTTCCTCTCTGTCTGTTTCTGCCTGTAAGCACTGCACTCCTCTCCCCCTATACGCTAAGTGACATACAGGTACGGCTCACAGGCTGTGGTGTGGTTCTCACAAGGGACCAGATAACCGTCGTCTCCAAAGTCACTAGAAACCTGAAGACGAGTACAGAGTGGGAACTTCACTAGGGAATCTCTGCCGTTCTCAGGATGGAATTCGTACGAAGCGGGTTCGGGCCTTTCCTTGGGAATGCGCATAGTTCACGCAGAACATCCTACTCTGCCGCGTTCAACAACGTCGTAGAGTGATTCAAGACCTCTTTGCACAGGACCCTTTGAAGGGACCTTAGAAACCTTCTAACCTGGAGAAGGCATGGCACCCAAGCAAGGCAAGCTCTTTCACGAATGCCTTACTGCTCTCCTCCAGGAGAGCTGTCAGCGAGTTGGTGCTGCTCTTTCTGAGCGCGCTGCGCTAAGTCCACACTCTCCATGTGTGCAGAAAGGAGGGACTTGCACCTCCTCACTGTCCATCGGGAACACACGTTGCATTTGAGCAAGGCTTTCGTCGCCTTCTTTGTGCGTGAGTGCTGCTCAGTGTACCTTGATAAAGTGTGGATCTGCTTGGACATGTCCCATTCTCTACAGCAAAAGCTGCATTGAAAACTCTTGCCATCCAGGCTCCGAGGTTGCCGTCTCCTAGCACGCAGGAGCAGGTAGTGATGCAGTGGCAGCTTTCCTGTACTCTGTACTGTCCGCACAGTCCCAGCGTTCCTGTGCAGTCTGTTTTGGCCCAGAAAAGCAGCAGGCCACTGCGTTGGGCGTGTAGTGTTCAAGCGTGATTCCTGCAGAACCCTGTGCACATCCTGGGCCTGGACTTTTTGTTCTCGGAGCACCGTTGCACATACTCACGGGGCCTTTGATGATCCAGCGGGCGAGACAAAGGCCTTTCCGAGAGATTTCAGAGGGCCACTGACCCTCACATGGAGCATTCAGGTGGGGATGCAACGCTTACTTCAGATGTCAGATGACTCTGACAAGTCAGCGTTCAGGCACAGCTTTGAAGCGAGCCTCTTCCTCTCTGTCTGTTTCTGCCTGTAAGCACTGCACTCCTCTCCCCCTATACGCTAAGTGACATACAGGTACGGCTCACAGGCTGTGGTGTGGTTCTCACTGTCCGTCTCTTCAGAGAAGAGAACTTTTCTGTACGTAGAAGCGGGTTCGGGCCTTTCCTTGGGAATGCGCATAGTTCACGCAGAAACATCCTACTCTGCCGCGTTCAACAACGTCGTAGAGTGATTCAAGACCTCTTTGCACAGGACCCTTTGAAGGGACCTTAGAAACCTTCTAACCGTGGAGAAGTCATGGCACCCAAGGAAGGCAAGCTCTTTCACGAATGCCTTACTGCTCTCCTCCAGGAGAGCTGTCAGCGAGTTGGTGCTGCTCTTTCTGAGCGCGCTGCGCTAATCGCCACACTCTCCATGTGTGCCGAAAGGAGGGACTTGCACCTCCTCACTGTCATCGGGAACACACGTTGCATTTGAGCAAGGCTTTCGTCGCCTTCTTTGTGACGTGAGTGCTGCTCAGTGTACCTTGATAAAGTGTGGATCTGCTTGGACATGTCCCATTCTCTACAGCAAAAGCTGGCACTTGAAAACTGTCTTGACATCCAGGCTCCTGAGGTTGCCGTCTCCTAGCACGCAGGAGCAGGTAGCGATGCAGTGGCAGCTTTCCTGTACTCTGTACTGTCCGCACAGTCCCAGCGTTCCTGTGCAGTCTGTTTAGGCCCAGAAAAGCAGCAGGCCACTGCGTTGGGCGTGTAGTGTTCAAGCGTGATTCCTGGAGAAGCCCTGTGCACATCCTGGGCCTGGACTTTTTGTTCTCGGAGCACCGTTGCACACTACTCACGGGGCCTTTGATGATCCAGCGGGCGAGACAAAGGCCTTTCCGAGAGATTTCAGAGGGCCACTGACCCTCACATGGAGCATTCAGGTGGGGATGCAACGCTCACTTCAGATGTCAGATGACTCTGACAAGTCAGCGTTCAGGCACAGCTTTGAAGCGAGCCTCTTCCTCTCTGTCTGTTTCTGCCTGTAAGCACTGCACTCCTCTCCCCCTATACGCTAAGTGACATACAGGTACGGCTCACAGGCTGTGGTGTGGTTCTCACAAGGACCAGATAACCGTCGTCTCCAAAGTCAAATAGAAACCTGAAGACGAGTACAGAGTGGGAACTTCACTAGGGAATCTCTGCCGTTCTCAGGATGGAATTTCGTACGAAGCGGGTTCGGGCCTTTCCTTGGGAATGCGCATAGTTCACGCAGAACATCCTACTCTGCCGCGTTCAACAACGTCGTAGAGTGATTCAAGACCTCTTTGCACAGGACCCTTTGAAGGGACCTTAGAAACCTTCTAACCGTGGAGAAGTCATGGCACCCAAGGAAGGCAAGCTCTTTCACGAATGCCTTACTGCTCTCCTCCAGGAGAGCTGTCAGCGAGTTGGTGCTGCTCTTTCTGAGCGCGCTGCGCTACGTCCACACTCTCCATGTGTGCAGAAAGGAGGGAGTTGCACCTCCTCACTGTCCATCGGGAAACACGTTGCATTTGAGCAAGGCTTTCGTCGCCTTCTTTGTGACGTGAGTGCTGCTCAGTGTACCTTGATAAAGTGTGGATCTGCTTGGACATGTCCCATTCTCTACAGCAAAAGCTGGCACTGAAAACTGTCTTGACATCCAGGCTCCTGAGGTTGCCGTCTCCTAGCACGCAGGAGCAGGTAGCGATGCAGTGGCAGCTTTCCTGTACTCTGTACTGTCCGCACAGTCCCAGCGTTCCTGTGCAGTCTGTTTAGGCCCAGAAAAGCAGCAGGCCACTGCGTTGGGCGTGTAGTGTTCAAGCGTGATTCCTGGAGAAGCCCTGTGCACATCCTGGGCCTGGACTTTTTGTTCTCGGAGCACCGTTGCACACTTACTCACGGGGCCTTTGATGATCCAGCGGGCGAGACAAAGGCCTTTCCGAGAGATTTCAGAGGGCCACTGACCCTCACATGGAGCATTCAGGTGGGGATGCAACGCTACTTCAGATGTCAGATGACTCTGACAAGTCAGCGTTCAGGCACAGCTTTGAAGCGAGCCTCTTCCTCTCTGTCTGTTTCTGCCTGTAAGCACTGCACTCCTCTCCCCCTATACGCTAAGTGACATACAGGTACGGCTCACAGGCTGTGGTGTGGTTCTCACAAGGGACCAGATAACCGTCGTCTCCAAAGTCAAATAGAAACCTGAAACGAGTACAGAGTGGGAACTTCACTAGGGAATCTCTGCCGTTCTCAGGATGGAATTTCGTACGAAGCGGGTCCGGGCCTTTCCTTGGGAATGCGCATAGTTCACGCAGAAACATCCTACTCTGCCGCGTTCAACAACGTCGTAGAGTGATTCAAGACCTCTTTGCACAGGACCCTTTGAAGGGACCTTAGAAACCTTCTAACCGTGGAGAAGTCATGGCACCCAAGGAAGGCAAGCTCTTTCACGAATGCCTTACTGCTCTCCTCCAGGAGAGCTGTCAGCGAGTTGGTGCTGCTCTTTCTGAGCGCGCTGCGCTACGTCCACACTCTCCATGTGTGCAGAAAGGAGGGAGTTGCACCTCCTCACTGTCATCGGGAACACACGTTGCATTTGAGCAAGGCTTTCGTCGCCTTCTTTGTGACGTGAGTGCTGCTCAGTGTACCTTGATAAAGTGTGGATCTGCTTGGACATGTCCATTCTCTACAGCAAAAGCTGCACTGAAAACTCTTGACATCCAGGCTCCGAGGTTGCCGTCTCCTAGCACGCAGGAGCAGGTAGCGATGCAGTGGCAGCTTTCCTGTACTCTGTACTGTCCGCACAGTCCCAGCGTTCCTGTGCAGTCTGTTTAGGCCCAGAAAAGCAGCAGGCCACTGCGTTGGGCGTGTAGTGTTCAAGCGTGATTCCTGGAGAACCCCTGTGCACATCCTGGGCCTGGACTTTTTGTTCTCGGAGCACCGTTGCACACTACTCACGGGGCCTTTGATGATCCAGCGGGCGAGACAAAGGCCTTTCCGAGAGATTTCAGAGGGCCACTGACCCTCACATGGAGCATTCAGGTGGGGATGCAACGCTCACTTCAGATGTCAGATGACTCTGACAAGTCAGCGTTCAGGCACAGCTTTGAAGCGAGCCTCTTCCTCTCTGTCTGTTTCTGCCTGTAAGCACTGCACTCCTCTCCCCCTATACGCTAAGTGACATACAGGTACGGCTCACAGGCTGTGGTGTGGTTCTCTGCCGTTACTCAAGGATGGGAATTTCGTACGAAGCGGGTCCGGGCCTTTCCTTGGGAATGCGCATAGTTCAGCAGAAACATCCTACTCTGCCGCGTTCAACAACGTCGTACAGTGATTCAAGACCTCTTTGCACAGGACCCTTTGAAGGGACCTTAGAAACCTTCTAACCTGGAGAAGTCATGGCACCCAAGCAAGGCAAGCTCTTTCACGAATGCCTTACTGCTCTCCTCCAGGAGAGCTGTCAGCGAGTTGGTGCTGCTCTTTCTGAGCGCGCTGCGCTAAGTCCACACTCTCCATGTGTGCAGAAAGGAGGGAGTTGCACCTCCTCACTGTCATCGGGAACACACGTTGCATTTGAGCAAGGCTTTCGTCGCCTTCTTTGTGCGTGAGTGCTGCTCAGTGTACCTTGATAAAGTGTGGATCTGCTTGGACATGTCCTATTCTCTACAGCAAAAGCTGCATGAAAACTCCCTTGCATCCAGGCTCCGAGGTTGCCGTCTCCTAGCACGCAGGAGCAGGTAGCGATGCAGTGGCAGCTTTCCTGTACTCTGTACTGTCCGCACAGTCCCAGCGTTCCTGTGCAGTCTGTTTAGGCCCAGAAAAGCAGCAGGCCACTGCGTTGGGCGTGTAGTGTTCAAGCGTGATTCCTGCAGAAGCCCTGTGCACATCCTGGGCCTGGACTTTTGTTCTCGGAGCACCGTTGCACACTACTCACGGGCCTTTGATGATCCAGCGGGCGAGACAAAGGCCTTTCCGAGAGATTTCAGAGGGCCACTGACCCTCACATGGAGCATTCAGGTGGGGATGCAACGCTCACTTCAGATGTCAGATGACTCTGACAAGTCAGCGTTCAGGCACAGCTTTGAAGCGAGCCTCTTCCTCTCTGTCTGTTTCTGCCTGTAAGCACTGCACTCCTCTCCCCCTATACGCTAAGTGACATACAGGTACGGCTCACAGGCTGTGGTGTGGTTCTCACAAGGCACCAGATAACCGTCGTCTCCAAAGTCAAAGAAACCTGAACGAGTACAGAGTGGGAACTTCACTAGGGAATCTCTGCCGTTCTCAGGATGGAATTCGTACGAAGCGGGTCGGGCCTTTCCTTGGGAATGCGCATAGTTCATGCAGAACATCCTACTCTGCCGCGTTCAACAACGTCGTACAGTGATTCAAGACCTCTTTGCACAGGACCCTTTGAAGGGACCTTAGAAACCTTCTAACCTGGAGAAGGCATGGCACCCAAGGAAGGCAAGCTCTTTCACGAATGCCTTACTGCTCTCCTCCAGGAGAGCTGTCAGCGAGTTGGTGCTGCTCTTTCTGAGCGCGCTGCGCTACGTCCACACTCTCCATGTGTGCAGAAAGGAGGGAGTTGCACCTCCTCACTGTCCATCGGGAAACACACGTTGCATTTGAGCAAGGCTTTCGTCGCCTTCTTTGTGACGTGAGTGCTGCTCAGTGTACCTTGATAAAGTGTGGATCTGCTTGGACATGTCCCATTCTCTACAGCAAAAGCTGGCACTGAAAACTGTCTTGACATCCAGGCTCCTGAGGTTGCCGTCTCCTAGCACGCAGGAGCAGGTAGCGATGCAGTGGCAGCTTTCCTGTACTCTGTGCTGTCCGCACAGTCCCAGCGTTCCTGTGCAGTCTGTTTAGGCCCAGAAAAGCAGCAGGCCACTGCGTTGGGCGTGTAGTGTTCAAGCGTGATTCCTGGAAACCCTGTGCACATCCTGGGCCTGGACTTTTTGTTCTCGGAGCACCGTTGCACACTTACTCACGGGGCCTTTGATGATCCAGCGGGCGAGACAAAGGCCTTTCCGAGAGATTTCAGGGCCACTGACCCTCACATGGAGCATTCAGGTGGGGATGCAACGCTCACTTCAGATGTCAGATGACTCTGACAAGTCAGCGTTCAGGCACAGCTTTGAAGCGAGCCTCTTCCTCTCTGTCTGTTTCTGCCTGTAAGCACTGCACTCCTCTCCCCTATACGCTAAGTGACATACAGGTACGGCTCACAGGCTGTGGTGTGGTTCTCACAAGGCACCAGATAACCGTCGTCTCCAAAGTCAAATAGAAACCTGAACACGAGTACAGAGTGGGAACTTCACTAGGGAATCTCTGCCGTTCTCAGGATGGAATTCGTACGAAGCGGGTCGGGCCTTTCCTTGGGAATGCGCATAGTTCACGCAGGAAATCCTACTCTGCCGCGTTCAACAACGTCGTAGTGATTCAAGACCTCTTTGCACAGGACCCTTTGAAGGGACCTAGAAACCTTCTAACCGTGGAGAAGGCATGGCACCCAAGGAAGGCAAGCTCTTTCACGAATGCCTTACTGCTCTCCTCCAGGAGAGCTGTCAGCGAGTTGGTGCTGCTCTTTCTGAGCGCGCTGCGCTAAGTCCACACTCTCCATGTGTGCAGAAAGGAGGGATTGCACCTCCTCACTGTACATCGGGAAACACGTTGCATTTGAGCAAGGCTTTCGTCGCCTTCTTTGTGCCGTGAGTGCTGCTCAGTGTACCTTGATAAAGTGTGGATCTGCTTGGACATGTCCTATTCTCTACAGCAAAAGCTGCATTGAAAACTCCCTTGCATCCAGGCTCCGGAGGTTGCCGTCTCCTAGCACGCAGGAGCAGGTAGATGCAGTGGCAGCTTTCCTGTACTCTGTACTGCCGCACAGTCCCAGCGTTCCTGTGCAGTCTGTTTTGGCCCAGAAAAGCAGCAGGCCACTGCGTTGGGCGTGTAGTGTTCAAGCGTGATTCCTGCAGAAGCCCTGTGCACATCCTGGGCCTGGACTTTTGTTCTCGGAGCACCGTTGCACACTTACTCACGGGGCCTTTGACGATCCAGCGGGCGAGACAAAGGCCTTTCCGAGAGATTTCCGAGGGCCACTGACCCTCACATGGAGCATTCAGGTGGGGATGCAACGCTCACTTCAGATGTCAGATGACTCTGACAAGTGCGTTCAGGCACAGCTTTGAAGCGAGCCTCTTCCTCTCTGTCTGTTTCTGCCTGTAAGCACTGCACTCCTCTCCCCCTATACGCTAAGTGACATACAGGTACGGCTCACAGGCTGTGGTGTGGTTCTCACAAGGCACCAGATAACCGTCGTCTCCAAAGTCACTAGAAACCTGAAGACGAGTACAGAGTGGGAACTTCACTAGGGAATCTCTGCCGTTCTCAGGATGGAACTTCGTACGAAGCGGGTTCGGGCCTTTCCTTGGGAATGCGCATAGTTCATGCAGAACATCCTACTCTGCCGCGTTCAACAACGTCGTACAGTGATTCAAGACCTCTTTGCACAGGACCCTTTGAAGGGACCTAGAAACCTTCTAACCTTGGAGAAGGCATGGCACCCAAGCAAGGCAAGCTCTTTCACGAATGCCTTACTGCTCTCCTCCAGGAGAGCTGTCAGCGAGTTGGTGCTGCTCTTTCTGAGCGCGCTACGCTAAGTCCACACTCTCCATGTGTGCCGAAAGGAGGGACTTGCACCTCCTCACTGTACATCGGGAAACACACGTTGCATTTGAGCAAGGCTTTCGTCGCCTTCTTTGTGCGTGAGTGCTGCTCAGTGTACCTTGATAAAGTGTGGATCTGCTTGGACATGTCCTATTCTCTACAGCAAAAGCTGCATTGAAAACTCTTGCATCCAGGCTCCGGAGGTTGCCGTCTCCTAGCACGCAGGAGCAGGTAGTGATGCAGTGGCAGCTTTCCTGTACTCTGTACTGCCGCACAGTCCCAGCGTTCCTGTGCAGTCTGTTTTGGCCCAGAAAAGCAGCAGGCCACTGCGTTGGGCGTGTAGTGTTCAAGCGTGATTCCTGGAAGCCCTGTGCACATCCTGGGCCTGGACTTTTGTTCTCGGAGCACCGTTGCACACTACTCACGGGGCCTTTGACGATCCAGCGGGCGAGACAAAGGCCTTTCCGAGAGATTTCCGAGGGCCACTGACCCTCACATGGAGCATTCAGGTGGGGATGCAACGCTCACTTCAGATGTCAGATGACTCTGACAAGTGAGCGTTCAGGCACAGCTTTGAAGCGAGCCTCTTCCTCTCTGTCTGTTTCTGCCTGTAAGCACTGCACTCCTCTCCCCCTATACGCTAAGTGACATACAGGTACGGCTCACAGGCTGTGGTGTGGTTCTCACAAGGCACCAGATAACCGTCGTCTCCAAAGTCACTAGAAACCTGAAGACGAGTACAGAGTGGGAACTTCACTAGGGAATCTCTGCCGTTCTCAGGATGGAATTCGTACGAAGCGGGTTCGGGCCTTTCCTTGGGAATGCGCATAGTTCACGCAGAACATCCTACTCTGCCGCGTTCAACAACGTCGTACAGTGATTCAAGACCTCTTTGCACAGGACCCTTTGAAGGGACCTAGAAACCTTCTAACCTGGAGAAGGCATGGCACCCAAGCAAGGCAAGCTCTTTCACGAATGCCTTACTGCTCTCCTCCAGGAGAGCTGTCAGCGAGTTGGTGCTGCTCTTTCTGAGCGCGCTGCTAAGTCCACACTCTCCATGTGTGCCGAAAGGAGGGACTTGCACCTCCTCACTGTACATCGGGCAACACACGTTGCATTTGAGCAAGGCTTTCGTCGCCTTCTTTGTGCGTGAGTGCTGCTCAGTGTACCTTGATAAAGTGTGGATCTGCTTGGACATGTCCTATTCTCTACAGCAAAAGCTGCATTGAAAACTCTTGCATCCAGGCTCCGGTTGCCGTCTCCTAGCACGCAGGAGCAGGTAGTGATGCAGTGGCAGCTTTCCTGTACTCTGTACTGCCGCACAGTCCCAGCGTTCCTGTGCAGTCTGTTTTGGCCCAGAAAAGCAGCAGGCCACTGCGTTGGGCGTGTAGTGTTCAAGCGTGATTCCTGCAGAACCCTGTGCACATCCTGGGCCTGGACTTTTTGTTCTCGGAGCACCGTTGCACACTACTCACGGGGCCTTTGATGATCCAGCGGGCGAGACAAAGGCCTTTCCGAGAGATTTCCGAGGGCCACTGACCCTCACATGGAGCATTCAGGTGGGGATGCAACGCTCACTTCAGATGTCAGATGACTCTGACAAGTGAGCGTTCAGGCACAGCTTTGAAGCGAGCCTCTTCCTCTCTGTCTGTTTCTGCCTGTAAGCACTGCACTCCTCTCCCCCTATACGCTAAGTGACATACAGGTACGGCTCACAGGCTGTGGTGTGGTTCTCACAAGGCACCAGATAACCGTCGTCTCCAAAGTCAAATAGAAACCTGAAGACGAGTACAGAGTGGGAACTTCACTAGGGAAACTCTGCCGTTCTCAGGATGGAATTCGTACGAAGCGGGTCGGGCCTTTCCTTGGGAATGCGCATAGTTCACGCAGAAACATCCTACTCTGCCGCGTTCAACAACGTCGTAGAGTGATTCAAGACCTCTTTGCACAGGACCCTTTGAAGGGACCTTAGAAACCTTCTAACCTGGAGAAGTCATGGCACCCAAGGAAGGCAAGCTCTTTCACGAATGCCTTACTGCTCTCCTCCAGGAGAGCTGTCAGCGAGTTGGTGCTGCTCTTTCTGAGCGCGCTGCGCTAAGTCCACACTCTCCATGTGTGCAGAAAGGAGGGACTTGCACCTCCTCACTGTACATCGGGAAACACACGTTGCATTTGAGCAAGGCTTTCGTCGCCTTCTTTGTGCGTGAGTGCTGCTCAGTGTACCTTGATAAAGTGTGGATCTGCTTGGACATGTCCCATTCTCTACAGCAAAAGCTGCATGAAAACTGTCTTGCATCCAGGCTCCGAGGTTGCCGTCTCCTAGCACGCAGGAGCAGGTAGTGATGCAGTGGCAGCTTTCCTGTACTCTGTACTGTCCGCACAGTCCCAGCGTTCCTGTGCAGTCTGTTTTGGCCCAGAAAAGCAGCAGGCCACTGCGTTGGGCGTGTAGTGTTCAAGCGTGATTCCTGGAGAACCCTGTGCACATCCTGGGCCTGGACTTTTTGTTCTCGGAGCACCGTTGCACACTACTCACGGGGCCTTTGAGATCCAGCGGGCGAGACAAAGGCCTTTCCGAGAGATTTCAGAGGGCCACTGACCCTCACATGGAGCATTCAGGTGGGGATGCAACGCTCACTTCAGATGTCAGATGACTCTGACAAGTGAGCGTTCAGGCACAGCTTTGAAGCGAGCCTCTTCCTCTCTGTCTGTTTCTGCCTGTAAGCACTGCACTCCTCTCCCCCTATACGCTAAGTGACATACAGGTACGGCTCACAGGCTGTGGTGTGGTTCTCACAAGGGACCAGATAACCGTCGTCTCCAAAGTCAAATAGAAACCTGAAGACGAGTACAGAGTGGGAACTTCACTAGGGAATCTCTGCCGTTCTCAGGATGGAATTCGTACGAAGCGGGTTCGGGCCTTTCCTTGGGAATGCGCATAGTTCACGCAGAAACATCCTACTCTGCCGCGTTCAACAACGTCGTAGAGTGATTCAAGACCTCTTTGCACAGGACCCTTTGAAGGGACCTTAGAAACCTTCTAACCTGGAGAAGGCATGGCACCCAAGGAAGGCAAGCTCTTTCACGAATGCCTTACTGCTCTCCTCCAGGAGAGCTGTCAGCGAGTTGGTGCTGCTCTTTCTGAGCGCGCTGCGCTAAGTCCACACTCTCCATGTGTGCAGAAAGGAGGGAGTTGCACCTCCTCACTGTACATCGGGAAACACGTTGCATTTGAGCAAGGCTTTCGTCGCCTTCTTTGTGACGTGAGTGCTGCTCAGTGTACCTTGATAAAGTGTGGATCTGCTTGGACATGTCCCATTCTCTACAGCAAAAGCTGGCACTGAAAACTGTCTTGCATCCAGGCTCCTGAGGTTGCCGTCTCCTAGCACGCAGGAGCAGGTAGCGATGCAGTGGCAGCTTTCCTGTACTCTGTACTGTCCGCACAGTCCCAGCGTTCCTGTGCAGTCTGTTTTGGCCCAGAAAAGCAGCAGGCCACTGCGTTGGGCGTGTAGTGTTCAAGCGTGATTCCTGGAGAACCCTGTGCACATCCTGGGCCTGGACTTTTGTTCTCGGAAAAGCAACTCATATACATCTTGGCACGGCCAAGTCATTCCGTCATGACATAAGCACGGGATCCTGCCACTTGGGAGAGCAATCACTGCCGTCGATGAGCCCCTGACTCTGATGATAAGGATATGAGATTCTCTGGAAGAAGGATTTGGTAGATAGGATCCGGGTAGAGCGGACTTCCGAGGCATGTCTAGTACCTACCTAAAGAAAGCACAAACACATCTGAGTCAAGGGGCAAGGCATAGAAAAAGAGACCTGAAAGAGAAGCTCCCAATTTGACCCCGTGGAAAATCCTTTCCTGAGAGCAATACATAGTATGCTTCTGACTTACGATGGGGCAACGTTCGTCCGGGCAGTCCAATCCTTAGTTCAAAATGTGGCAAGTCAAAGTGCACCTCACACACCTCACCTACCAAACAGCATAGCTAAGCCTAGCCTACCTGAATGAGTCCCGGAACACTTAACTTTGGGCAGCGCGTGTACTAATTTCCTAGCCCTTCTTCTCACCGGAAGCAGCAGACACATTTGAATGCTTTGTAGGCACAATGGAGATAGGACGGGTTGCGGACACCGTGACACACGACATTGAAAAAGCTCTGCACCACAGAGGCCGCCATGTATCGGCAGGTGCCCTCGTGAGCATGTGACTCTCTTGGCACTGAGGCTCACGATCGCTCCCCAGCACCGCGAGAGAATATGAAGCCTCACAGGACAACCCAGAAAAAGAAGAAATTCCACATTTCAGGTTCAGCTTCCTCGGAATAGGTATCGTTTTCACCCCGTCACGAGGTCCAAATGTCTGGGAATGACTTCCTGATTGACCTGCGTATTCTCAAGAGACATGCACCTGAGGCAGCTGTCCAATTTCCATATAAGTCATAGGACATCAAGAATATGAAATAAAATCAGAGAGGAGCACTCTAAAAGACAGCAAGACATGTCCTCAGCCAGAGATCCCACACTTCCTGTAACACTCCATGCCCTACCTCTGAGAGACACCCGCAGGCATCACATGTTAGTGGTAACTACATAGTTGATCTGTCTCAGAGACGAACAACCAAATGGGCTCGAAAACTAAGACGCTCAGAGTGCAATTTTCTACAAGAAACTGCCATTTCTGGGCACTGGCATTTTCGGAAAGCTGCGTTTGCTGTGTCACGGCCAAGGTTGCATCCAGAGATGGAGAGAGAGGAGAAAAATCGTACCGGTGACCGACGTCCCTAGGAACTGCCTCTGCTCTGCAGCCAAAATCGCTGACCATGGCCCAGGTGACCTGCTGAACGACAATGAATGGCATTGGGACATTTTGGTAACTGCTCCGACGGGAGAAGTTTTAAGTGAAGAGAGTCTGCTCTAGCCTGTGAAGAGTGCTGAGGCCAAGATAGCTGAGTGTCCAGGGAACAGAGCAGCAGAAGAACAGAAGATAACCACTCATAGGTCACATCGGCTTTCCCTCTGGCAGCAGCTCACTTATTATTCTCAAGGTTGATCACGAAGTAACACAAGTGGCTGATGCCAGCCTTTGTCTCCTAGCAACCGGTGTGATGACTCGGCTGAAGGTCATTGTGAGGCCTGATGACACGTCATGGTGCCTAACCAAGCAGGCAGTGGGTGTCAGGAAAAGAGAGGGAGGGGGAGAGGGGGAACTCGTCCTCTCCCTCCTTCCCCTTCCTTCCAGGTCTGTGGCCGCTCTTGCAGGAACCGAGGCTGCTCTGTGGTCAGCGAGATAAAACATGCAGATACACCACGGTAATGTGGCATTATTCTGTGCCATTCACAAACAATTTGAGCTGAGGAACTCCAACCCTGATGTGTAACGTCAGCTTGAGGACTGTCAGCTGCCCACATTAGTAAAACTGCATCGCCTACCAAAGCTGTTAGGCTTAAAGCTCAAGAGGTGGGTGATCGATTCACAGTCCCAGTGCTGCGTGACCATGGGCAAATCCCTTCAACTACGGTCCTCTTTGCAAAGTAGGGATCACTAAAGCACATCCGCACATAAGGTCTGCGAAGATCACATAGGACGGAGGTGTAGTCCCCCCTTCTGCATGCTTTGGCTCCCTGGCCTAGGTTCCATTCCGGCATCAGTGGTCCGAAAATCTGAAGTCGAAAATGACAGAAATAAGCAATTCCCATGTGTGATATCCATCCCCTCTCTTCGAGGAACTCTCAGGCACTGATTGTATTCTGCCTGACCCAGAAGGAACTCCGGTGTCTGAGACAGGTGTTCAGATCTCGGCGTTGAGGACGCACTCAAAGGTACTGACGGCCGTTGTTTCTCGCCCCGATTCCTCCTGCTGCTGAAGCTATCAGGTTCCGGGACTTTGAGAAATGCATTTGGAGGAGGCGAAAGGGATCCTCTTGTTCCTCCTTTGCTGTCTAGTCCTCAACAGCTGTGATTCCGGTAGGAACTGGGGCAGCTCAGCATAACTCCAAGGTCTGCGGAACACTAAGATCCACCTTGACATGCTATTTCCCAAATGGATCGAAATGATAATACGAAACCTAGATGGGGGGTAGCTAGGAGGAGAACTAGCCTTTGCCACATGAGTAAAGTGATGCTGTACACAGAAGTGCTTAGGAACAGAAGCTCGAGAGGCACGCTGCCTGTTTTCCCAAGCACATTCGTGTGTGACCTTGGGCAAGTCTTTGAACCTCTCAGATCCACACGTTCCCCCTTTGTCAAGTGGGCTCAACAGCAACACTTCCTGCCTTACAAGATTGTGAGGTTGCTGGCTTTGCAAATTATTCGGTTCACAGAACAGAGACCATTGCAATGTGTGTCTGATTATTCTGCCCACCGCTGTCTTTGAGAACCTCAGCTGCAATGACTCAGCATGTAGCATGTTCCCAGACAGCTGGGCCCAGTAGCCTTGCAGCCATTCATTAACTGGCATGCAGTTCTCATCGGGTTGGGGATTCTGAAGCCTGCCTTGGAGGCAGACGCCTGCAACCGTGGGCATGGACGCTGCAAGCAATGCTGCTCCCGATACTTCTGGTGTTCCGGCTGTCGTGACTTTACGTCAGGAATCAATGATGAGATTCCATAGCCACTGATATACCAAATTTCAGCCTCCCTGGACTGTGACTCTGGGATGGCTTCTGCCTATGCCTGTGTTGCAACAGACTTCCTGAATCTCAAGTGTCTTGGGAAAAGCAACTCATATACATCTTGGCACGGCCAAGTCATTCCGTCATGACATAAGCACGGGATCCTGCCACTTGGGAGAGCAATCACTGCCGTCGATGAGCCCCTGACTCTGATGATAAGGATATGAGATTCTCTGGAAGAAGGATTTGGTAGATAGGATCCGGGTAGAGCGGACTTCCGAGGCATGTCTAGTACCTACCTAAAGAAAGCACAAACACATCTGAGTCAAGGGGCAAGGCATAGAAAAAGAGACCTGAAAGAGAAGCTCCCAATTTGACCCCGTGGAAAATCCTTTCCTGAGAGCAATACATAGTATGCTTCTGGACTTACGATGGGGCAACGTTCGTCCGGGCAGTCCAATCCTTAGTTCAAAATGTGGCAAGTCAAAGTGCACCTCACACACCTCACCTACCAAACAGCATAGCTAAGCCTAGCCTACCTGAATGAGGCCCGGAACACTTAACTTTGGGCAGCGCGTGTACTAATTTCCTAGCCCTTCTTCTCACCGGAAGCAGCAGACACATTTGAATGCTTTGTAGGCACAATGGAGATAGGACGGGTTGCGGACACCGTGACACACGACATTGAAAAGCTCTGCACCACAGAGGCCGCCATGTATCGGCAGGTGCCCTCGTGAGCATGTGACTCTCTTGGCACTGAGGCTCACGATCGCTCCCCAGCACCGCGAGAGAATATGAAGCCTCACAGGACAACCCAGAAAAAGAAGAAAATTCCACATTTCAGGTTCAGCTTCCTCGGAATAGGTATCGTTTTCACCCCGTCACGAGGTCCAAATGTCTGGGAATGACTTCCTGATTGACCTGCGTATTCTCAAGAGACATGCACCTGAGGCAGCTGTCCAATTTCCATATAAGTCATAGGACATCAAGAATATGAAATAAAATCAGAGAGGAGCACTCTAAAAGACAGCAAGACATGTCCTCAGCCAGAGATCCCACACTTCCTGTAACACTCCATGCCCTACCTCTGAGAGACACCCGCAGGCATCACATGTTAGTGGTAACTACATAGTTGATCTGTCTCAGAGACGAACAACCAACTGGGCTCGAAAATAAGACGCTCAGAGTGCAATTTTCTACAAGAAACTGCCATTTCTGGGCACTGGCATTTTCGGAAAGCTGCGTTTGCTGTGTCACGGCCAAGGTTGCATCCAGAGATGGAGAGAGAGGAGAAAAATCGTACCGGTGACCGACGTCCCTAGGAACTGCCTCTGCTCTTGCAGCCAAAATCGCTGACCATGGCCCAGGTGACCTGCTGAACGACAATGAATGGCATTGGGACATTTTGGTAACTGCTCCGACGGGAGAAGTTTTAAGTGAAGAGAGTCTGCTCTAGCCTGTGAAGAGTGCTGAGGCCAAGATAGCTGAGTGTCCAGGGAACAGAGCAGCAGAAGAACAGAAGATAACCACTCATAGGTCACATCGGCTTTCCCTCTGGCAGCAGCTCACTTATTATTCTCAAGGTTGATCACGAAGTAACACAAGTGGCTGATGCCAGCCTTTGTCTCCTAGCAACCGGTGTGATGACTCGGCTCTGAAGGTCATTGTGAGGCCTGATGACACGTCATGGTGCCTAACCAAGCAGGCAGTGGGTGTCAGGAAAAGAGAGGGAGGGGAGAGGGGGAACTCGTCCTCTCCCTCCTTCCCCTTCCTTCCAGGTCTGTGGCCGCTCTTGCAGGAACCGAGGCTGCTCTGTGGTCAGCGAGATAAAACATGCAGATACACCACGGTAATGTGGCATTATTCTGTGCCATTCACAAACAATTTGAGCTGAGGAACTCCAACCCTGATGTGTAACGTCAGCTTGAGGACTGTCAGCTGCCCACATTAGTAAAACTGCATCGCCTACCAAAGCTGTTAGGCTTACAAGCTCAAGAGGTGGGTGATCGATTCACAGTCCCAGTGCTGCGTGACCATGGGCAAATCCCTTCAACTACGGTCCTCTTTGCAAAGTAGGGATCACTAAAGCACATCCGCACATAAGGTCTGCGAAGATCACATAGGACGGAGGTGTAGTCCCCCCTTCTGCATGCTTTGGCTCCCTGGCCTAGGTTCCATTCCGGCATCAGTGGTCCGAAAATCTGAAGTCGAAAATGACAGAAATAAGCAATTCCCATGTGTGATATCCATCCCCTCTCTTCGAGGAACTCTCAGGCACTGATTGTATTCTGCCTGACCCAGAAGGAACTCCGGTGTCTGAGACAGGTGTTCAGATCTCGGCGTTGAGGACGCACTCAAAGGTACTGACGGCCGTTGTTTCTCGCCCCGATTCCTCCTGCTGCTGAAGCTATCAGGTTCCGGGACTTTGAGAAATGCATTTGGAGGAGGCGAAAGGGATCCTCTTGTTCCTCCTTTGCTGTCTAGTCCTCAACAGCTGTGATTCCGGTAGGAACTGGGGCAGCTCAGCATAACTCCAAGGTCTGCGGAACACTAAGATCCACCTTGACATGCTATTTCCCAAATGGATCGAAATGATAATACGAAACCTAGATGGGGGGTAGCTAGGAGGAGAACTAGCCTTTGCCACATGAGTAAAGTGATGCTGTACACAGAAGTGCTTAGGAACAGAAGCTCGAGAGGCACGCTGCCTGTTTTCCAAGCACATTCGTGTGTGACCTTGGGCAAGTCTTTGAACCTCTCAGATCCACACGTTCCCCCTTTGTCAAGTGGGCTCAACAGCAACACTTCCTGCCTTACAAGATTGTGAGGTTGCTGGCTTTGCAAATTATTCGGTTCACAGAACAGAGACCATTGCAATGTGTGTCTGATTATTCTGCCCACCGCTGTCTTTGAGAACCTCAGCTGCAATGACTCAGCATGTAGCATGTTCCCAGACAGCTGGGCCCAGTAGCCTTGCAGCCATTCATTAACTGGCATGCAGTTCTCATCGGGGCTGGGGATTCTGAAGCCTGCCTTGGAGGCAGACGCCTGCAACCGTGGGCATGGACGCTGCAAGCAATGCTGCTCCCGATACTTCTGGTGTTCCGGCTGTCGTGACTTTACGTCAGGAATCAATGATGAGATTCCACAGCCCACTGACGTACCAAATTTCAGCCTCCCTGGACTGTGACTCTGGGATGGCTTCTGCCTATGCCTGTGTTGCAACAGACTTCCTGAATCTCAAGTGTCTTGGGAAAAGCAACTCATATTACATCTTGGCACGGCCAAGTCATTCCGTCATGACATAAGCACGGGATCCTGCCACTTGGGAGAGCAATCACTGCCGTCGATGAGCCCCTGACTCTGATGATAAGGATATGAGATTCTCTGGAAGAAGGATTTGGTAGATAGGATCCGGGTAGAGCGGACTTCCGAGGCATGTCTAGTACCTACCTAAAGAAAGCACAAACACATCTGAGTCAAGGGGCAAGGCATAGAAAAAGAGACCTGAAAGAGAAGCTCCCAATTTGACCCCGTGGAAAATCCTTTCCTGAGAGCAATACATAGTATGCTTCTGGACTTACGATGGGGCAACGTTCGTCCGGGCAGTCCAATCCTTAGTTCAAAATGTGGCAAGTCAAAGTGCACCTCACACACCTCACCTACCAAACAGCATAGCTAAGCCTAGCCTACCTGAATGAGTCCCGGAACACTTAACTTTGGGCAGCGCGTGTACTAATTTCCTAGCCCTTCTTCTCACCGGAAGCAGCAGACACATTTGAATGCTTTGTAGGCACAATGGAGATAGGACGGGTTGCGGACACCGTGACACACGACATTGAAAAAGCTCTGCACCACAGAGGCCGCCATGTATCGGCAGTTGCCAATGTGAGCATGAAAGGTCATTGTGAGGCCTGATGACAATGTCATGGTGCCTAACCAAGCAGGCAGTGGGTGTCAGGAAAAGAGAGGGAGGGGAGAGGGGAACTCGTCCTCTCCCTCCTTCCCCTTCCTTCCTGGTCTGTGGCCACTGCTTGCAGGAACCGAGGCTGCTCTGTGGTCAGCGAGATAAAACATGCAGATAGACCACGGTAATGTGGCATTATTCTGTGCCAACTTCACAAACAATTTGAGCTGAGGAACTCAACCCTGATGTGTAACGTCAGCTTGAGGACTGTCAGCTGCCCACATTAGTAAAACTGCATCGCTTACCAAAGCTGTTAGGCTTACAAGCTCAAGAGGTGGGTGATCGATTCACAGTCCAGTGCTGCGTGTCCAATGGGCAAATCCCTTCAACTACGGTTCCTCTTTGCAAAGTAGGGATCACTAAAGCACATCCGCAATATAAGGTCTGTGAAGATCACATCGGACGGAGGTGTAGTCCCCCCTTCTGCATGCTTTGGCTCCCTGGCCTAGGTTCCATTTCAGGCATCAGTGG
>PUFA01002534.1:0-26045 GCA_003508835.1 Eonycteris spelaea | reverse complement strand
CACAACTTCAGGCCCAGGATCAACACAGGGACTCTCCAGGAATCACGCTTGAAACACTCCACGCCAAGCGCCCTGGGTCCTCTGCTTTTCTCGGCCAAAATACACTGCACAGAGAAGCTGGAACTGTGCCGACCAGTACAAAGTCCAAAAGAAGCTGCCGTGCATTACTACCTTCCTCGTGCGTGTTAGGAGACGGCAAGCTCAGGAGCCTGGATTGTCAAAACCCGAGTTCAGTCCCAGCTCCTTGGTGTTTGAGAACAGGACAGGTCCAAGCAGATCCGCAGTGTCTCACACTGAGACTGAAGGGCATCCTCAAGTCACACGCAAGGCGACGACACACTAGCTCAAATGCAACATGTGTTCCCCGATGTACAGTGAGGAGGTGGCCAGTCCTTCCCTTGCCACATCATCTAGAGTGTCGACTTAGCTCGGCGCAACTCAGAAGTAGTAGCCCCAGCGCACTGACAGCTCTTCGGCGGAGACGGCAGTGAGGCATTCGGAAAGGAGCTTGCCTTGCTTGGGTGCCATGCGTCCTCCAAGGGGAAAAGGTTTCTATCTTTCCTCCATAACTCAGGTGCAAGGAGGTCTTGAAAGACCCCACGACGTTGCTGAACGCTGCAGAGTACTTCCTCTTTCTGCATGAAAGCTGAGCTTTCCCCAGCCTGAGGCCCGAACCGCTTCCTACGAAATTCCATACTGAGAACAGCGACACTCCCTCGTTCAGCTCCCACTCTGTACTTGTCTTCACGATTCTATAAGACTTTAGAAAACTATGCTTCTCTGGTCACTTCTGAGAACCACCACCACAGCCTGTTAGCGTTGTACTTCTCTGTCACTATAATCCAGGTTGCGAGGGGTGCAGGGTTTGCAAGCAGAAAAGGACAGACAAGGAAGCGGCTCGTTTCAAAGCTGTGCCTCAACGCTTCCTTGTCAGAGTGATCTGAAGTAAACATTGGATTGCCCACCTCAATGCTCCACCTGATGGTCCGTGTCCGTGCAATCTCTCGGAAAGACCTCTGTCTTGTCCACCGGATCCTGAGACATCCAGTGTTGTACGGATGCAAACGGTGCTTCGAGAACACAACTTCAGGCCCAGGATCAACACAGGGTCTCTCCAGGAATCACGCGAACACTCCACGCCAAACGCACAGGGCCCTCTGCTTTTCTCGGCCAAGACACACTGCACAGAGAAGCTGGAACTGTGCCGACAGTACAAAGTCCAAAGAAGCTGCCGCTGCATTACTACCTGCTCGTGCGTGCTAGGAGACGGCAAGCTCAGGAGCCTGGATGTCAAGACCGAGTTCAGTCCCCAGCTCCTTGTGTTGAGAACAGGACAGGTCCAAGCAGATCCGCAGTGTCTCACACTGAGACTGAAGGGCACTCAAGTCACACGCAAGGCGACGACAACTAGCTCAAATGCAACATGTGTTCCCCGATGTACAGTGAGGAGGTGCCCCTTTCCCTTCCGCACACATCTAGAGTGTCGACTTAGCTCGGCGCACTCAGAAGTAGTAGCCCCAACGCGCTGACAGCTCGTCTAGAGGACGGAAGTGAGGCATTCGGAAAGGAGCTTACCTTGCTTGGGTGCCATGCTCCCCCAAGGGGAAAAGGTTTCTATCTTTCCTCCATAGACTCAGGTGCAAGGAGGTCTTGAAAGACGCCACGACGTTGCTGAACGCTGCAGAGTACTATCTTTCTGCATGAAAGCTGAGCTTTCCCCAAGCTAAGCCCAAACCCGCTTCCTACAAATTCCATACTGAGAACGGCAGAAGTCCCCCGTTCAGCTCCCACTCTGTACTTGTCTTCACGATTCATGAGACTTTAGGAAACTATGCTTCTCTGGTCACTTCTGAGAACCACACCCCAGTCTGTGAGCGGTACTTCTCTGTCACTATAATCCAGTTGCGAGGAATGCAGGGTTTGCAAGCAGAAAAGAACAGAGAGGAAGCGGCTCGTTTCAAAGCTGTGCCTCAACGCTTCCTTTGTCAGAGTGATCTGAAGTAAACGTTTGGATGCCCACCTGAATGCTCCACCTGATGGTCCGTGTCCGTCTGCAACTCTCGGAAAGACCTCTGCCTTATCCACCTGGATCCTGAGACATCCAGTGTGTACGGATGCAACGGTGCTTCGAGAACACAACTTCAGGCCAGGATCAACACAGGGTCTCTCCAGGAATCACGCTTGAAACACTCCCACGCCAAACGCACTGGCCCTCTGCTTTCCTCGGCCAAAACACACTGCACAGGAGAGCTGGAACTGTGCCGACAGTACAAAGTCCAAAGAACCTGCCGCTGCATTAATACCTGCTCGTTGTGCTCGGAGACGGAAAGCTCAGGAGCCTGGATATCAAGACCGAGTTCAGTCCCAGCTCCTTGGTGTTGAGAACAGGACAGGTCCAAGCAGATCCGCAGTGTCTCACACTGAGACTGAAGGGCACTCAAGTCACACGCAAGGCGACGACACACTAGCTCAAATGCAACATGTGTTCCCCGATGTACAGTGAGGAGGTGCCAGTCCTTTCCCTTCCGCAACACATCTAGAGTGTCGACTTAGCTCGGCGCACTCAGAAGTAGTAGCCCCAACGCGGCTGACAGCTCTTCTGGAGGACGGCAGTGAGGCATTCGAAAGGAGCTTACCTTGCTTGGGTGCCATGCCTCCCCCAAGGGGAAAAGGTTTCTATCTTTCCTCCATAGACTTCAGGTGAAAGGAGGTCTTGAAAGACGCCACGACGTTGCGAACGCTGCAGAGTACTATCTTTCTGCATGAAAGCTGAGCTTTCCCCAGCCTAAGCCCGAACCGCTTCCTACGAAATTTCATACTGAGAACGGCAGAGTCTCCCTCGTTCAGCTCCCACTCTGTACTTGTCTTCACGATTCCATGAGACTTTAGAAACTAGCTTCTCTGTCACTTCTGAGAACCACAGCACAGCCTGTGAGCGATACTTCTCTGTCACTATAATCCAGATTGCGAGGGGTGCAGGGTTGCAAGCAGAAAAGAAACAGAGAGGAAGCGGGTCGTTTCAAAGCTGTGCCTCAACGCTTTCCTTGTCAGAGTGATCTGAAGTAAACATTGAATGCCCACCTGAATGCTCCACCTGATGGTCCGTGTCCGTCTGCAATCTCTCGGAAAGACCTCTGCCTTGTCCACCGGATCCTGAGACATCCAGTGTTACGGATGCAACGGTGCTCGAGAACACAACTTCAGGCCCAGGATCAACACAGGGTCTCTCCAGGATCACGCTTAAACACTCCACGCCAAGCGCCTGTTCCTCTGCTTTTCTCGGCCAAAACACACTGCACAGAGAAGCTGGAACTGTGCCGACAGTACAAAGTCCAAAGAAGCTGCCGCTGCATTACTACCCTCCTCGTGCGTGCTAGGAGACGGCAAGCTCAGGAGCCTGGATGTCAAGACCGAGTTCAGTCCCAGCTCCTTGGTGTTGAGAACAGGACAGGTCCAAGCAGATCCGCAGTGTCTCACACTGAGACTGAAAGGGCACTCAAGTCACACGCAAGGCGACGACACAACTAGCTCAAATGCAGCATGTTTCCCCGATGTACAGTGAGGAGGTGCCAGTCCTTTCCCTTCCGCACACATGTAGAGTGTCGACTTAGCTCCGCGCACTCAGAAATAGTAGCCCCAATGCGCTGACAGCTTCTTCTGGAGGACGGCAGTGAGGCATCGGAAAGGAGCTTGCCTTGCTTGGGTGCCATGCCTCCCCAAGGGGAAGAGGTTTTCTATCTTTCCTCCATAGACTCAGGTGCAAGGAGGTCTTGAAAGACGCCACGACGTTGCTGAATGCTGCAGAGTACTCTCTTTCTGCATGAAAGCTCAGCTTTCCCAAATCGAGGCCCGAACCCGCTTCCTACGAAATTCCATACTGAGAACGGCAGAGTCTCCCTCGTTCAGCTCTCACTCTGTACTTGTCTTCACGATTCCATGAGACTTTGGAAACTATGCTTCTCTGGTCGCTTCTGAGAACACACACCACAGCCTGTGAGCGGTACTTTCTCTGTTCACTATAATCCAGGTTGCGAGGGGTGCAGGTTTGCAAGCAGAAAAGAACAAGAGGAAAGCGGCTCGTTTTCAAAGCTGTACCTCTACGCTTCCTTGACAGAGTGATCTGAAGTAAACATTGGATGCCCACTCAAATGCTCCACTGATGGTCCGTGTCCGTCTGCAATCTCTCGGAAGACCTCTGCCTTGTCCACCGGATCCTGAGACATCCAGTGTGTACGGATGCAACGGTACTTCGAGAACACAACTTCAGGCCCAGGATCAACACAGGGTCTCTCCAGGAATCACGCTTGAACACTCCACGCCAAACGCAGTGGCCCTCTGCTTTTCTCGGCCAAACACACTGCACAGAGAAGCTGGAACTGTGCCGACAGTAAAAGTCCAAAGAAGCTGCCGCTGCATTACTACCTGCTCGTGCGTGCTAGGAGACGGCAAGCTCAGGAGCCTGGATGTCAAGACCGAGTTCAGTCCCAGCTCCTTGGTGTTGAGAACAGGACAGGTCCAAGCAGATCCGCAGTGTCTCACACTGAGACTGAAGGGCACTCAAGTCACACGCAAGGCGACGACCACAAGCTCAAATGCAACATGTGTTCCCCGATGTACAGTGGAGGAGGTCCAGTCCTTTCCCTTCCGCACACATCTAGAGTGTCGACTTAGCTCGGCGCACTCAGAAGTAGTAGCCCCAACGCGCTGACAGCTCTTCGGAGGACGGCAGTGAGGCATTCGGAAAGGAGCTTGCCTTGCTTGGGTGCCATGCCTCCTCCAAGGGAAAAGGTTTCTATCTTTCCTCCATAGACTCAGGTGCAAGGAGGTCTTGAAAGACGCCACGACGTTGCTGAACGCTGCAGAGTACTATCTTCTGCATGAAAGCTGAGCTTTCCCCAGCCTAAGCCCGAACCCGCTTCCTACGAAATTCCATACTGAGAACGGCAGAGTCTCCCTCGTTCAGCTCCCACTCTGTACTTGTCTTCACGATTCCATGAGACTTTAGAAACTATGCTTCTCTGGTCACTTCTGAGAACCACACCACAGCCTGTGAGCGGTACTTCTCTGTCACTATAATCCAGGTTGCGAGGGGTGCAGGGTTTTGCAAGCAGAAAAAGAACAGAGAGGAAGCGGCTCGTTTCAAAGCTGTGCCTCAACGCTTCCTTGTCAGAGTGATCTGAAGTAAACATTGGATGCCCACCTGAATGCTCCACCTGATGGTCCGTGTCCGTCTGCAACTCTCGGAAAGACCTCTCTTGTCCACCGGATCCTGAGACATCCAGTGTGTACGGATGCAACGGTGCTTCGAGAACACAACTTCAGGCCCAGGATCAACACAGGGTCTCTCCAGGAATCACGCTTGAACACTCCACGCCAAACGCACTGGCCCTCTGCTTTTCTCGGCCAAAACACACTGCACAGAGAAGCTGGAACTGTGCCGACAGTACAAAGTCCAAAGAGCTGCCGCTGCATTACTACCTGCTCGTGCGTGCTAGGAGAAGCAAGCTCAGGAGCCTGGATGTCAAGACCGAGTTCAGTCCCAGCTCCTTGGTGTTGAGAACAGGACAGGTCCAAGCAGATCCGCAGTGTCTCACACTGACACTGAAGGGCACTCAAGTCACACGCAAGGCGACGACACACTAGCTCAAATGCAACATGTGTTCCCCGATGTACAGTGAGAGGTGCCAGTCCTTTCCCTTCCGAACACATCTAGAGTGTCGACTTAGCTCGGCGCACTCAGAAGTAGTAGCCCCAACGCGCTGACAGCTCTTCTGGAGGACGGCAGTGAGGCATTCGGAAAGGAGCTTGCCTTGCTTGGGTGCCATGCCTCCTCCAAGGAGGAAAAGGTTTCTATCTTTCCTCCATAGACTCAGGTGCAAGGAGGTCTTGAAAACGCCACGACGTTGCTGAACGCTGCAGAGTACTATCTTTCTGCATGAAAGCTGAGCTTTCCCCAGCCGAGGCCCGAACCCGCTTCTACGAAATTCCATACTGAGAACGGCAAGAGTCTCCCTCGTTCAGCTCCCACTCTGTACTTGTCTTCAGATTCCATGAGACTTTAGAAACTATGCTCTCTGGTCACTTCTGAGACCACACCACAGCCTGTGAGCGGTACTTCTCTGTCACTATAATCAGTTGCGAGGGGTGCAGGGTTTGCAAGCAGAAAAGAACAGAGAGGAAGCGGTCGTTTCAAAGCTGTGCCTCAACGATCCTTGTCAGAGTGATCTGAAGTAAACATTGGATGCCCACCTGAATGCTCCACCTGATGGTCCGTGTCCGTCTGCAATCTCTCGGAAAGACCTCTGCCTTGTCCACCGGATCCTGAGACATCCAGTGTGTACGGATGCACGGTGCTTCGAGAACACAACTTCAGGCCCAGGATCAACACAGGGTCTCTCCAGGAATCACGCTTGAACACTCCACGCCAAACGCACTGGCCCTCTGCTTTTCTCGGCCAAAAAACACACTGCACAGAGAAGCTGGAACTGTGCCGACAGTAACAAAGTCCAAAGAAGCTGCCGCTGCATTCCTACCTGCCGTGCTGCTAGGAGACGGCAAGCTCAGGAGCCTGGATGTCAAGACCGAGTTCAGTCCCAGCTCCTTGGTGTTGAGAACAGGACAGGTCCAAGCAGATCCGCAGTGTCTCACACTGAGATGAGGGCACTCAAGTCACACGCAAGGCGACGACACACTAGTTCAAATGCAACATGTGTTCCCGATGTACAGTGAGGAGGTGCCAGTCCTTTCCCTTCCGCACACATCTAGAGTGTCGACTTAGCTCGGCGCACTCAGAAGTAGTAGCCCAACGCGCTGACAGCTCTTCTGGAGGACGGCAGTGAGGCATTCGGAAAGGAGCTTGCCTTGCTTGGGTGCCATGCCTCCTCCAAGGGGAAAAGGTTTCTATCTTTCCTCCATAGACTCAGGTGCAAGGAGGTCGGAAAGACGCCACGACGTTGCTGAACGCTGCAGATACATCTTTCTGCATGAAAGCTGAGCTTTCCCAGCCAGACCCGAACCGCTTCCTACGAAATTCCATACTGAGAACAGCAGAACTCCCTCGTTCAGCTCCCACTCTGTACTTGTCTTCACGATTCTATGAGACTTTAGAAACTATGCTTCTCTGGTCACTTCTGAGAACCACACCACAGCCTGTTAGATGGTACTTCTCTGTCAGTATAATCCAGGTTGCGAGGGGTGCAGGTTTGCAAGCAGAAAAGGACAGAGAGGAAGCGGCTCGTTTCAAAGCTGTGCCTCAACGCTTCCTTGTCAGAGTGATCTGAAGTAAACATTGGATGCCACCTGAATGTTCCACCTGATGGTCCGTGTCCGTCTGCAATCTCTAAGAAAGACCTCTGCCTTGTCCACCGGATCCTGAGACATCCAGTGTGTACGGATGCAACGGTGCTTCGAAACACAACTTCAGGCCCAGGATCAACACAGGGTCTCTCCAGGAATCACGCTTGAACACTCCACGCCAAACGCACTGGCCCTCTGCTTTTTCGGCCAAAACACTGCACAGAGAAGCTGGAACTGTGCCGACAGTACAAAGTCCAAAGAAGCTGCCGCTGCATTACTACCTGCTCGTGCGTGCTAGGAGAACGACAAGCTCAGGAGCCTGGATGTCAGACCGAGTTCAGTCCCAGCTCCTTGGTGTTGAGAACAGGACAGGTCCAAGCAGATCCGCAGTGTCTCCACACTGAGACTGAAGGGCACTCAAGTCACACGCAAGGCGACGACACACTAGCTCAAATGCAACATGTTGTTCCCCGATGTACAGTGAGGAGTGCCAGTCCTTTTCCCTTCCGCACACATCTAGAGTGACGACTTAGCTCGGCGCAACTCAGAATAGTAGCCCCAACGCGCTGACAGCTCTTCTGGAGACGGCAGTGAGGCATTCGGAAAGGATCTTGCCTTGCTTGGGTGCCATGCCTCCTCCAAGGGGAAAGGTTTCTATCTTTCCTCCATAGACTCAGGTGCAAGGAGGTCTTGAAAGACGCCACGGACGTTGCTGAACGCTGCAGATACTATCTTTCTGCACGAAAGCTGAGCTTTTCCCCAGTCGAGGCCCGAACCCGCTTTCCTACGAAAAATTCCATATGAGAACAGCAGAAACTCCCTCGTTCAGCTCTCAACTCTGTACTTGTCTTCCACGATTCTATGAGAACTTTTATCTTGGTCACTTCTGAGAACCACACCTACAGCCTGTGAGCGGTACTTCTGTGTCCACTATAATTCCAGGTTGTAAGGGGTGCAGGTTTTTGCAAGCAGAAAACAACAGAGGAAGAAAGCGTGTCGTTTCAAAGCTGGCATCAACGGTCCTTGTCAGAGTGATCTGAAGTAAAAACTTGGGATGCCCACCTGAATGCTCCACCTGATGGTCGTGTCCGTCTGCATTCTCTCGGAAAGACCTCTGCCTTTGTCCACCGGATCCTGAGAACATCCAGTGTGTACGATGCAACGGTGCTTCGAGAACACAACTCAGGCCCAGGATTTAACACAGCGTCTCTCCAGGAATCACGCTGAACACTCCACGCCAAACGCACTGGCCCGATCCTGAGACATCCAGTGTGTACGGATGCAACGGTGCTTCAAGAACACAACTTCAGGCCCAGGATCAACACAGGGTCTCTCCAGGAATCAACGCTTGAACACTCCACGCCAAACGGCACTTGGCCCTCTGCTTTTCTCGGGCCAAAACACACTGCACAGAGAAGCTGGAACTTGTTGCGACAGACAAAGTCCAGAAAGCTGCCGCTGCATTACTACCTGCTCGTGCGTGCTAGAGACGGCAAGCTCAGGAGCCTGGATGTCAAGACCGAGTTCAGTCCCAGCTCCTTGGTGTTGAGAACAGGACAGGTCCAAGCAGATCCGCAGTGTCTCACACTGAGACTGAAGGGCACTCAAGTCACACGAAGGCGACGACACACTAGCTCAAATGCAACATGTGTTTCCCCGATGTACAGTGAGGAGGTGCCAGTCCTTTCCCTTCCCACACATCTAGAGTGTCGACTTAGCTCGGCGCACTCAGAAATAGTAGCCCCAACGCGCTGACAGCCTCTTCTGGAGGACGGCAGTGAGGCATTCGGAAAGGAGCTTGCCTTGCTTGGGTGCCATGCCTCCTCCAAGGGGAAAAGGTTTCTATCTTTCCTCCATAGACTCAGGTGCAAGGAGGTCTTGAAAGACGCCACGACGTTGCTGAACGCTGCAGAGTACTATCTTTCTGCATGAAAGCTGAGCTTCCCCACCAGGAACCCGCTTCCCTACGAAATTCCATACTGGAACGGCAGAGTCTCCCTCGTTCAGCTCCCACTCTGTACTTGTCTTCACGATTCCATGAGACTTTAGAACTATGCTTCTCTGGTCACTTCTGAGAACCACACCACAGCCTGTGAGCGATACTTCTCTGTCACTATATCCAGGTTGCGAGGGTGCAGGGTTTGCAAGCAGAAAAGAACAGAGGAAGCGGCTCGTTTCAAAGCTGTGCCTCAACGATCCTTGTCAGAGTGATCTGAAGTAAACATTGGATGCCCACCTGAATGCTCCACCTGATGGTCCGTGTCCGTCTGCAATCTCTCGGAAAGACCTCTGCCTTGTCCACCGGATCCTGAGACATCCAGTGTGTACGGATGCAACGTGCTTCGAGAACACAACTTCAGGCCCAGGATCAACACAGGGTCTCTCCAGGAATCACGCTTGAACACTCCACGCCAAACGCAGTGGCCCTCTGCTTTTCTCGGCCAAAACACACTGCACAGAGAAGCTGGAACTGTGCGACAGTACAAGTCCAAAGAAGCTGCCGCTGCATTACTACCTGCTCGTGCGTGCTAGGAGACGGCAAGCTCAGGAGCCTGGATGTCAAGACCGAGTTCAGTCCCAGCTCCTTGGTGTTGAGAACAGGACAGGTCCAAGCAGATCCGCAGTGTCTCACACTGAGACTGAAGGGCACTCAAGTCACACGCAAGGCGACGACACACTAGCTCAAATGCAACATGTGTTCCCCGATGTACAGTGAGGAGGTGCCAGTCCTTTCCCTTCCGCACACATCTAGAGTGTCGACTTTAGCTCGGCGCACTCAGAAGTAGTAGCCCCAACGCGCTGACAGCTCTTCTGGAGGACGGCCAGTGAGGCATTCGGAAAGGAGCTTGCCTTGCTTGGGTGCCATGCCTCCTCCAAGGGGAAAAGGTTTCTATCTTTCCTCCATAGACTCAGGTGGCAAGGAGGTCTTGAAAGACGCCACGACGTTGCGGAACGCTGCAGAGTACTATCTTTCTGCATGAAAGCTGAGCTTTCCCCCCTAAGGCCCGAACCGCTTCCTACGAAATTCCATACTGGAACGGCAGAGTCTCCCTCGTTCAGCTCCCACTCTGTACTTGTCTTCACGATTCCATGAGATTTAGAAACTAGCTCTCTGGTCACTTCTGAGAACCACCCACAGCCTGTGAGCGGTACTTCTCTGTCACTATAATCCAGGTTGCGAGGGGTGCAGGGTTTGCAAGCAGAAAAAAACAGAGAGGAAGCGTCGTTTCAAAGCTGTGCCTCAACGTCCTTGTCAGAGTGATCTGAAGTAAACATTGATGCCCACCTGAATGCTCCACCTGATGGTCCGTGTCCGTCTGCAATCTCTCGGAAAGACCTCTGCCTTGTCCACCGGATCCTGAGACATCCAGTGTGTACGGATGCAACGGTGCTTCGAGAACACAACTTCAGGCCAGGATCAACACAGGGTCTCTCCAGGAATCACGCTTGAACACTCCACGCCAAACGCCCACTGCCTCTTGCTTTTCTCGGCCAAAACACACTGCACAGAGAAGCTGGAACTGTGCCGACAGTACAAAGTCCAAAGAAGCTGCCGCTGCATTACTACCTGCTCGTGCGTGCTAGGAGACGGCAAGCTCAGGAGCCTGGATGTCAAGACCGTTTCAGTCCCAGCTCCTTGGTGTTGAACAGGACAGGTCAAGCAGATCCGCAGTGTCTCACACTGAGACTGAAGGGCACTCAAGTCACACGCAAGGCGACGACACACTAGCTCAAATGCAACATGTGTTTCCCCGATGTACAGTGAGGAGGTGCCAGTCCTTTCCCTTCCGCACACATCAGAGTGTCGACTTAGCTCGCGCACTCAGAAGTAGTACCCCAACGCGCTGACAGCTCTTCTGGAGGACGGCAGTGAGGCATTCGGAAAAGCTTGCCTTGCTTGGGTGCCATGCCTCCTCCAAGGGGAAAAGGTTCTATCTTTCCTCCATAGACTCAGGTGCAAGAGGTCTTGAAAGACGCCACGACGTTGCGGAACGCTGCAGAGTACTATCTTTCTGCATGAAAGCTGAGCTTTCCCCAGGCCTAAGACCCGCCCCCACGAAATTCCATACTGAGAACGGCAGAGTCCCTCGTTCAGCTCCCACTCTGTACTTGTCTTCACGATTCCATGAGACTTTAGAAACTATGCTTCTCTGGTCACTTCTGAGAACCACACCACAGCCTGTGAGCGTACTTCTCTGTCACTATAATCCAGGTTGCGAGGGGTGCAGGGTTTGCAAGCAGAAAAGAACAAGAGGAAGCGGCTCGTTTCAAAGCTGTGCCTCAACGATCCTTGTCAGAGTGATCTGAAGTAAAACATTGGATGCCCACCTGAATGCTCCACCTGATGGTCCGTGTCCGTCTGCAATCTCTCGGAAAGACCTCTGCCTTGTCCACCGGATCCTGAGACATCCAGTGTGTACGGATGCAACGGTGCTTCGAAACACAACTTCAGGCCCAGGATCAACACAGGGTCTCTCCAGGAATCACGCTTGAACACTCCCGCCAAACGCACTGGCCTCTGCTTTTCTCGGCCAAAACACACGCACAGAGAAGCTGGAACTGTGCCGACAGTACAAAGTCCAAGAAAGCTGCCGCTGCATTACTACCTGCTGTGCGTGCTAGGAGACGGCAAGCTCAGGAGCCTGGATGTCAAGACCGAGTTCAGTCCCAGCTCCTTGTGTTGAGAACAGGACAGGTCCAAGCAGATCCGCAGTGTCTCACACTGAGACTGAAGGGCACTCAAGTCACACGCAAGGCGACGACACACTAGCTCAAATGCAACATGTGTTCCCCGATGTACAGTGAGGAGGTGCCAGTCCTTTTCCCTTCCGCACACATCTAGAGTGTCGACTTAGCTCGGCGCACTCAGAAGTAGTAGCCCCAGCGCGCTGACAGCTCTTCTGGAGGACGGCAGTGAGGCATTCGGAAAGGAGCTTGCCTTGCTTGGGTGCCATGCCTCCTCCAAGGGGAAAAGGTTTCTATCTTTCCTCCATAGACTCAGGTGCAAGAGGTCTTGAAAGACCCACGACGTTGCTGAACGCTGCAGAGTATCTTCTTTCTGCATGAAAGCTGAGCTTTCCCCAGCCTAAGGCCGAACCGCTTCCTACGAAATTCCATACTGAGAACGGCAGACTCCCTCGTCAGCTCCCACTCTGTACTTGTCTTCACGATTCCATGAGACTTTAAAACTATGCTTCTCTGGTCACTTCTGAGAACCACACCACAGCCTGTGAGCGTACTTCTCTGTCACTATAATCCAGGTTTGCGAGGGGTGGCAGGTTTGCAAGCAGAAAAAACAGAGAGGAAGCGGCTCGTTTCAAAGCTGTGCCTCAACGCTTCCTTTCAGAGTGATCTGAAGTAAACATTGGATGCCACCTGAATGCTCCACCTGATGGTCCGTGTCCGTCTGCAATCTCTCGGAAGACCTCTGCCTTGTCCACCGGATCCTGAGACATCCAGTGTGTACGGATGCAACGGTGCTTCGAGAACACAACTTCAGGCCCAGGATCAACACAGGGTCTCTCCAGGAATCACGCTTGAACACTCCACGCCAAACGCACTGGCCTCTGCTTTTCTCGGCCAAAACACACTGCACAGAGAGCTGGAACTGTGCCGACAGTACAAAGTCCAAAGAAGCTGCCGCTGCATTACTACCTGCTCGTGCGTGCTAGGAGACGGCAAGCTCAGGAGCCTGGATGTCAAGACCGAGTTTCGTCCCAGCTCCTTGGTGTTGAGAACAGGACAGGTCCAAGCAGATCCGCAGTGTCTCACACTGAGACTGAAGGGCACTCAAGTCACACGCAAGGCGACGACACACTAGCTCAAATGCAACATGTGTTCCCCGATGTACAGTGAGGAGGTGCCAGTCCTTTCCCTTCCGCACACATCTAGAGTGTCGACTTAGCTCGGCGCACTCAGAAGTAGTAGCCCCACGCGCTGACAGCTCTTCTGGAGGACGGCAGTGAGGCATTCGGAAAGGAGCTTGCCTTGCTTGGGTGCCATGCCTCCTCCAAGGGGAAAAGGTTTCTATCTTTCCTCCATAGACTCAGGTGCAGGAGGTCTTGAAAGACGCCACGACGTTGCTGAACGCTGCCAGAGTACTATCTTTCTGCATGAAAGCTGGCTTTCCCCAGCCAAAGCCCGAACAAGCTTCCTACGAAATTCCATACTGAGAACGGCAGAGTCTCCCTCGTTCAGCTCCCACTCTGTACTTGTCTTCACGATTCCATGAGACTTTAGAAACTATGCTTCTCTGGTCACTTCTGAGAACCACACCACAGCCTGTGAGCGGTACTTCTCTTGTCACTATAATCCAGGTTGCAGGGGTGCAGGGTTTGCAAGCAGAAAAGAACAGAGAGGAAGCGGCTCGTTTCAAAGCTGTGCCTCAACGCTTCCTTGTCAGAGTGATCTGAAGTAAACTTTGGAATGCCCACCTGAATGCTCCACCTGATGGTCCGTGGTCCGTCGGCAATCTCTCGAACCTCTGCCTTATCCACCGGAATCCTGACATCAGGTGTACGGATGGGCAACGGTGCTTCAAGAACACAACTTCAGCCCAGGATCACATCCAGGGAATCACGCTTGTCCACGCCACGCCTGCCCCGATCCTGAGACATCCAGTGTGTACGGATGCAACGGTGCTTCGAGAACACAACTTCAGGCCCAGGATCAACACAGGGTCTCTCCAGGAATCACGCTTGAACACTCCACGCCAAACGCACTGGCCCTCTGCTTTTCTCGGCCAAACACACTGCACAGAGAAGCTGGAACTGTGCCGACAGTACAAGTCCAAAGAAGCTGCCGCTGCATTACTACCTGCTCGTGCGTGCTTAGGAGACGGCAAGCTCAGGAGCCTGATGTCAAGACCGAGTTCAGTCCCAGCTCCTTGGTGTTGAGAACAGGACAGGTCCAAGCAGATCCGCAGTGTCTCACACTGAGACTGAAGGGCACTCAAGTCACACGCAAGGCGACGACACACTAGCTCAAATGCAACATGTGTTCCCCGATGTACAGTGAGGAGGTGCCAGTCCTTTCCCTTCCGCACACATCTAGAGTGTCGACTTAGCTCGGCGCACTCAGAAGTAGTAGCCCCAACGCGCTGACAGCTCTTCTGGAGGACGGCAGTGAGGCATTCGGAAAGGAGCTTGCCTTGCTTGGGTGCCATGCTCCTCCAAGGGGAAAAGGTTTCTATCTTTCCTCCATAGACTCAGGTGCAAGGAGGTCTTGAAAGACGCCACGACGTTGCTGAACGCTGCAGAGTACTATCTTTCTGCATGAAAGCTGAGCTTTCCCATCGAGGCCCGAACCCGCTTCCTACGAAATTCCATACTGAGAACGGCAGAGTCTCCCTCGTTCAGCTCCCACTCTGTACTTGTCTTCACGATTCCATGAGACTTTAGAAACTATGCTTCTCTGGTCACTTCTGAGAACCACACCACAGCCTGTGAGCGGTACTTCTCTGTCACTATAATCCAGGTTGCGAGGGGTGCAGGGTTTGCAAGCAGAAAGAACAGAGAGGAAGCGGCTCGTTTCAAAGCTGTGCCTCAACGCTTCCTTTGTCAGAGTGATCTGAAGTAAACATTGGATGCCCACCTGAATGCTCCACCTGATGGTCCGTGTCCGTCTGCAATCTCTCGGAAAGACCTCTGCCTTGTCCACCGGATCCTGAGACATCCAGTGTGTACGGATGCAACGGTGCTTCGAGAACACAACTTCAGGCCCAGGATCAACACAGGGTCTCTCCAGGAATCACGCTTGAACACTCCACGCCAAACGCACTGGCCTCTGCTTTTCTCGGCCAAAACACTGCACAGAGAAGCTGGAACTGTGCCGACAGTACAAGTCCAAAGAAGCTGCCGCTGCATTACTACCTCTCGTGCGTGCTAGGAGACGGCAAGCTCAGGAGCCTGGATGTCAAGACCGAGTTCAGTCCCAGCTCCTTGGTGTTGAGAACAGGACAGGTCCAAGCAGATCCGCAGTGTCTCACACTGAGACTGAAGGGCACTCAAGTCACACGCAAGGCGACGACACACTAGCTCAAATGCAACATGTGTTCCCCGATGTACAGTGAGGAGGTGCCAGTCCTTTCCCTTCCGCACACATCTAGAGTGTCGACTTAGCTCGGCGCACTCAGAAATAGTAGCCCCAACGCGCTGACAGCTCTTCTGGAGGACGGCAGTGAGGCATTCGGAAAGGAGCTTGCCTTGCTTGGGTGCCATGCCTCCTCCAAGGGGAAAAGGTTTCTATCTTTCCTCCATAGACTCAGGTGCAAGGAGGTCTTGAAAGACGCCACGACGTTGCTGAACGCTGCAGAGTACTATCTTTCTGCATGAAAGCTGAGCTTTCCCCAGCCGAGGCCCGAACCCGCTTCCTACGAAATTCCATACTGAGAACGGCAGAGTCTCCCTCGTTCAGCTCCCACTCTGTACTTGTCTTCACGATTCCATGAGACTTTAGAAACTATGCTTCTCTGGTCACTTCTGAGAACCACACACAGCCTGTGAGCGGTACTTCTCTGTCACTATAATCCAGGTTGCGAGGGGTGCAGGGTTTGCAAGCAGAAAAGAACAGAGAGGAAGCGGCTCGTTTCAAAGCTGTGCCTCAACGCTTCCTTGTCAGAGTGATCTGAAGTAAACATTGGATGCCCACCTGAATGCTCCACCTGATGGTCCGTGTCCGTTGCAATCTCTCGGAAAGACCTCTGCCTTGTCCACCGGATCCTGAGACATCCAGTGTGTACGGATGCAACGGTGCTTCGAGAACACAACTTCAGGCCCAGGATCAACACAGGGTCTCTCCAGGAATCACGCTTGAACACTCCACGCCAAACGCACTGGCCCTCTGCTTTTCTCGGCCAAAACACACTGCACAGAGAAGCTGGAACTGTGCCGACAGTACAAAGTCCAAAGAAGCTGCCGCTGCATTACTACCTGCTCGTGCGTGCTAGGAGACGGCAAGCTCAGGAGCCTGGATGTCAAGACCGAGTTCAGTCCCAGCTCCTTGGTGTTGAGAACAGGACAGGTCCAAGCAGATCCGCAGTGTCTCACACTGAGACTGAAGGGCACTCAAGTCACACGCAAGGCGACGACACACTAGCTCAAATGCAACATGTGTTCCCCGATGTACAGTGAGGAGGTGCCAGTCCTTTCCCTTCCGCACACATCTAGAGTGTCGACTTAGCTCGGCGCACTCAGAAGTAGTAGCCCCAACGCGCTGACAGCTCTTCTGGAGGACGGCAGTGAGGCATTCGGAAAGGAGCTTGCCTTGCTTGGGTGCCATGCCTCCTCCAAGGGGAAAAGGTTTCTATCTTTCCTCCATAGACTCAGGTGCAAGGAGGTCTTGAAAGACGCCACGACGTTGCTGAACGCTGCAGAGTACTATCTTTCTGCATGAAAGCTGAGCTTTCCCCAACCAGGCCCGAACCGCTTCCTACGAAATTCCATACTGAGAACGGCAGAGTCTCCCTCGTTCAGCTCCCACTCTGTACTTGTCTTCACGATTCCATGAGACTTTAGAAACTGCTTCTCTGGTCACTTCTGAGAACCACACCACAGCCTGTGAGCGTACTTCTCTGTCACTATAATCCAGGTTGCGAGGGGTGCAGGGTTTGCAAGCAGAAAAGAACAGAGAGGAAGCGGCTCGTTTCAAAGCTGTGCCTCAACGCTTCCTTGTCAGAGTGATCTGAAGTAAACATTGGATGCCCACCTGAATGCTCCACCTGATGGTCCGTGTCCGTCTGCAATCTCTCGGAAAGACCTCTGCCTTGTCCACCGGATCCTGAGACATCCAGTGTGTACGGATGCAACGGTGCTTCGAGAACACAACTTCAGGCCCAGGATCAACACAGGGTCTCTCCAGGAATCACGCTTGAACATCCACGCCAAACGCACTGGCCCTCTGCTTTTCTCGGCCAAACACACTGCACAGAGAAGCTGGAACTGTGCCGACAGTACAAAGTCCAAAGAAGCTGCCGCTGCATTACTACCTGCTCGTGCGTGCTAGGAGACGGCAAGCTCAGGAGCCTGGATGTCAAGACCGAGTTCAGTCCCAGCTCCTTGGTGTTGAGAACAGGACAGGTCCAAGCAGATCCGCAGTGTCTCACACTGAGACTGAAGGGCACTCAAGTCACACGCAAGGCGACGACACACTAGCTCAAATGCAACATGTGTTCCCCGATGTACAGTGAAGGTGCCAGTCCTTTCCCTTCCGCACACATCTAGAGTGTCGACTTAGCTCGGCGCACTCAGAAGTAGTAGCCCCAAGCGCGCTGACAGCTCTTCTGGAGGACGGCAGTGAGGCATTCGGAAAGGAGCTTGCCTTGCTTGGGTGCCATGCCTCCTCCAAGGGGAAAAAGGTTTCTATCTTTCCTCCATAGACTCAGGTTGCAAGGAGGCTTGGAAAAGACGCCACGACGTTGCTTGAATCTGCAGAGTACTATCTTTCTGCATGAAAGCTGAGATTTCCCCAGCCTCGAGGCCCGAACCCGCTTCCTACGAAATTCCATACTGAGAACGGCAGAATCTCCCCGTTCAGCTCCCACTCTGTACTTGTCTTCACGATTCTATGAGACCTTTAGAAACTATGCTTCTCTGGTCACTTCTGAGAACCACACCCCAGCCTGTGAGCGGTACTTCTCTGTCACTATAATCCAGGTTGCGAGGGTGCAGGGTTTTGCAAGCAGAAAGAACAGAAGGAAGCGGCTCGTTTTCAAAGCTGTGCCTCAACGCTTCCTTTTGACAGAGTGATCTGAAGTAAACATTGGATGCCCACCTCAATGCTCCACCTGATGGTCCGTGTCCGTCTGCAAATCTCTCGGAAAGACCTCTTGCCTTGTCCACCGGATCCTGAGACATCCAGTGTGTACGGATGCAACGGTGCTTCGAGAACACAACTTCAGGCCCAGGATCAACACAGGGTCTCTCCAGGAATCACGCTTGAACACTCCACGCCAAACGCATGGCCCTCTGCTTTTCTCGGCCAACCACACTGCACAGAGAAGCTGGAACTGTGCCGACAGTACAAAGTCCAAAGAAGCTGCCGCTGCATTACTACCTGCTCGTGCGTGCTAGGAGACGGCAAGCTCAGGAGCCTGGATGTCAAGACCGAGTTCAGTCCAGCTCCTTGGTGTTGAGAACAGGACAGGTCCAAGCAGATCCGCAGTGTCTCACACTGAGACTGAAGGGCACTCAAGTCACACGCAAGGCGACGACACACTAGCTCAAATGCAACATGTGTTCCCCGATGTACAGTGAGGAGGTGCCAGTCCTTTCCCTTCCGCACACATCTAGAGTGTCGACTTAGCTCGGCGCACTCAGAAGTAGTACCCAACGCGCTGACAGCTCTTCTGGAGGACGGCAGTGAGGCATTCGGAAAGGAGCTTGCCTTGCTTGGGTGCCATGCTCCTCAAGGGGAAAAGGTTTCTATCTTTCCTCCATAGACTCAGGTGCAAGGAGGTCTTGAAAGACGCCACGACGTTGCTGAACGCTGCAGAGTACTATCTTTCTGCATGAAAGCTGAGCTTTCCCCAGCTAAGCCCAAACCCGCTTCCTACGAAATTCCATACTGAGAACGGCAGAGTCTCCCTCGTCAGCTCCCACTCTGTACTTGTCTTCACGATTCATGAGACTTTAGAAACTATGCTTCTCTGGTCACTTCTGAGAACCACACCCACAGCCTGTGAGCGGTACTTCTCTGTCACTATAATCCAGGTTGCGAGGGGTGCAGGGTTTGCAAGCAGAAAAGAAGACAGAGGAAGCGGCTCGTTTCAAAGCTGTGCCTCAACGCTTCCTTGTCAGAGTGATCTGAAGTAAACATTGGATGCCCACCTGAATGCTCCACCTGATGGTCCGTGTCCGTCTGCAACTCTCGGAAAGACCTCTGCCTTTCCACGGATCCTGAGACATCCAGTGTGTACGGATGCAACGGTGCTTCGAAACACAACTTCAGGCCCAGGATCAACACAGGGTCTCTCCAGGAATCACGCTTGAACACTCCACGCCAAACGCACTGGCCCTCTGCTTTCCTCGGCCAAAACACACTGCACAGAGAGCTGGAACTGTGCGCGACAGTACAAAGTCCAAAGAAGCTGCCGCTGCAATACCTGCTCGTGCGTGCTAGGAGACGGAAAGCTCAGGAGCCTGGATGTCAAGACCGAGTTCAGTCCCAGCTCCTTGGTGTTGAGAACAGGACAGGTCCAAGCAGATCCGCAGTGTCTCACACTGAGACTGAAGGGCACTCAAGTCACACGCAAGGCGACGACACACTAGCTCAAATGCAACATGTGTTCCCCGATGTACAGTGAGGAGGTGCCAGTCCTTTCCCTTCCGCACACATCTAGAGTGTCGACTTAGCTCGGCGCACTCAGAAGTAGTAGCCCCAACGCGCTGACAGCTCTTCTGGAGGACGGCAGTGAGGCATTCGGAAAGGAGCTTGCCTTGCTTGGGTGCCATGCCTCCTCCAAGGGGAAAAGGTTTCTATCTTTCCTCCATAGACTCAGGTGCAAGGAGGTCTTGAAAGACGCCACGACGTTGCTGAACGCTGCAGAGTACTATCTTTCTGCATGAAAGCTGAGCTTTCCCAGCCTAAGCCCGAACCCGCTTCCTACGAAATTCCATACTGAGAACGGCAGAGTCTCCCTCGTTCAGCTCCCACTCTGTACTTGTCTTCACGATTCCATGAGACTTTAGAAACTAAGCTTCTCTGGTCACTTCTGAGAACCACACCACAGCCTGTGAGCGGTACTTCTCTGTCACTATAATCCAGGTTGCGAGGGGTGCAGGGTTTGCAAGCAGAAAAGAACAGAGAGGAAGCGGTCGTTTCAAAGCTGTGCCAACGCCTTGTCAGAGTGATCTGAAGTAAACATTGGATGCCCACCTGAATGCTCCACCTGATGGTCCGTGTCCGTCTGCAATCTCTCGGAAAGACCTCTGCCTTGTCCACCGGATCCTGAGACATCCAGTGTGTACGGATGCAACGGTGCTTCGAGAACACAACTTCAGGCCCAGGATCAACACAGGGTCTCTCCAGGAATCACGCTTGAACACTCCACGCCAAACGCACTGGCCCTCTGCTTTTCTCGGCCAAACACACTGCACAGAGAAGCTGGAACTGTGCCGACAGTACAAAGTCCAAAGAAGCTGCCGCTGCATTACTACCTGCTCGTGCGTGCTAGGAGACGCAAGCTCAGGAGCCTGGATGTCAAGACCGAGTTCAGTCCCAGCTCCTTGGTGTTGAGAACAGGACAGGTCCAAGCAGATCCGCAGTGTCTCACACTGAGACTGAAGGGCACTCAAGTCACACGCAAGGCGACGACACACTAGCTCAAATGCAACATGTGTTCCCGATGTACAGTGAGGAGGTGCCAGTCCTTTCCCTTCCGCACACATCTAGAGTGTCGACTTAGCTCGGCGCACTCAGAAGTAGTAGCCCCAACGCGCTGACAGCTCTTCTGGAGGACGGCAGTGAGGCATTCGGAAAGGAGCTTGCCTTGCTTGGGTGCCATGCCTCCTCCAAGGGGAAAAGGTTTCTATCTTTCCTCCATAGACTCAGGTGCAAGGAGGTCTTGAAAGACGCCACGACGTTGCTGAACGCTGCAGAGTACTATCTTTCTGCATGAAAGCTGAGCTTTCCCCACCTAAGGCCCGAACCCGCTTCCTACGAAATTCCATACTGAGAACGGCAGAGTCTCCTCGTTCAGCTCCCACTCTGTACTTGTCTTCACGATTCCATGAGACTTTAGAAACTATGCTTCTCTGGTCACTTCTGAGAACCACACCAGCCTGTGAGCGGTACTTCTCTGTCACTATAATCCAGGTTGCGAGGGGTGCAGGGTTTGCAAGCAGAAAAGACAGAGAGGAAGCGGCTCGTTTCAAAGCTGTGCCTCAACGCTTCCTTGTCAGAGTGATCTGAAGTAAACATTGGATGCCCACCTGAATGCTCCACCTGATGGTCCGTGTCCGTCTGCAATCTCGGAAAGACCTCTGCCTTGTCCACCGGATCCTGAGACATCCAGTGTGTACGGATGCAACGGTGCTTCGAGAACACAACTTCAGGCCCAGGATCAACACAGGGTCTCTCCAGGAATCACGCTTGAACACTCCACGCCAACCCTGGTCCTCTGCTTTTCTCGGCCAAAACACACTGCACAGAGAAGCTGGAACTGTGCCGACAGTACAAAGTCCAAAGAAGCTGCCGCTGCATTACTACCTGCTCGTGCGTGCTAGGAGACGGCAAGCTCAGGAGCCTGGATGTCAAGACCGAGTTCAGTCCCAGCTCCTTGGTGTTGAGAACAGGACAGGTCCAAGCAGATCCGCAGTGTCTCACACTGAGACTGAAGGGCACTCAAGTCACACGCAAGGCGACGACACACTAGCTCAAATGCAACATGTGTTCCCCGATGTACAGTGAGGAGGTGCCAGTCCTTTCCCTTCCGCACACATCTAGAGTGTCGACTTAGCTCGGCGCACTCAGAAGTAGTAGCCCCAACGCGCTGACAGCTCTTCTGGAGGACGGCAGTGAGGCATTCGGAAAGGAGCTTGCCTTGCTTGGGTGCCATGCCTCCTCCAAGGGGAAAAGGTTTCTATCTTTCCTCCATAGACTCAGGTTGCAAGGAGGTCTTGAAAGACGCCACGACGTTGCTGAACGCTGCAGAGTACTATCTTTCTGCATGAAAGCTGAGCTTTCCCCAGCCTAAGCCCGAACCCGCTTCCTACGAAATTCCATACTGAGAACGCAGAGTCTCCCTCGTTCAGCTCCCACTCTGTACTTGTCTTCACGATTCCATGAGACTTTAGAAACTATGCTTCTCTGGTCACTTCTGAGAACCACACCACAGCCTGTGAGCGGTACTTCTCTGTCACTATAATCCAGGTTGCGAGGGGTGCAGGGTTTGCAAGCAGAAAAGAACAGAGAGGAAGCGGCTCGTTTCAAAGCTGTGCCTCAACGATCCTTTCAGAGTGATCTGAAGTAAACATTGGATGCCCACCTGAATGCTCCACCTGATGGTCCGTGTCCGTCTGCAATCTCTCGGAAAGACCTCTGCCTTGTCCACCGGATCCTGAGACATCCAGTGTGTACGGATGCAACGGTGCTTCGAGAACACAACTTCAGGCCCAGGATCAACACAGGTCTCTCCAGGAATCACGCTTGAACACTCCACGCCAAACGCACTGGCCCTCTGCTTTTCTCGGCCAAACACAACTGCACAGAGAAGCTGGAACTGTGCCGACAGTACAAAGTCCAAAGAAGCTGCCGCTGCATTACTACCTGCTCGTGCGTGCTAGGAGACGGCAAGCTCAGGAGCCTGGATGTCAAGACCGAGTTCAGTCCCAGCTCCTTGGTGTTGAGAACAGGACAGGTCCAAGCAGATCCGCAGTGTCTCACACTGAGACTGAAAGGGCACTCAAGTCACACGCAAGGCGACGACACACTAGCTCAAATGCAACATGTGTTCCCCGATGTACAGTGAGGAGGTGCCATCCTTTCCCCCGCACACATTAGAGTGTCGACTTAGCTCGCGCACTCAGAAGTAGTAGCCCCAAGCGCGCTGACAGCTCTTCTGGAGGACGGCAGTGAGGCATTCGGAAAGGAGCTTGCCTTGCTTGGGTGCCATGCCTCCTCCAAGGGGAAAAGGTTTCTATCTTTCCTCCATAGACTCAGGTGCAAGGAGGTCTTGAAAGACGCCACGACGTTGCTGGAATGCTGCAGAGTACTCTCTTTCTGCATGAAAGCTCAGCTTTCCCAAATCGAGGCCCGAACCCGCTTCCTACGAAATCCATACTGAGAACGGCAGAGTCTCCCTCGTTCAGCTCCCACTCTGTACTTGTCTTCACGATTCCATGAGACTTTAGAAAACTATGCTTCTCTGGTCGCTTCTGAGAACCACACCACAGCCTGTGAGCGGTACTTCTCTGTCACTATAATCCAGGTTGCGAGGGGTGCAGGTTTTGCAAGCAGAAAAGAACAGAGAGGAAGCGGGTCGTTTCAAAGCTGTACCTCTACGCTTCCTTGACAGAGTGATCTGAAGTAAACATTGGATGCCCACCTTCAATGCTCCACCTGATGGTCCGTGTCCGTCTGCAATCTCTCGGAAAGACCTCTGCCTTGTCCACCGGATCCTGAGACATCCAGTGTGTACGGATGCAACGGTGCTTCGAGAACACAACTTCAGGCCCAGGATCAACACAGGGTCTCTCCAGGAATCACGCTTGAACACTCCACGCCAAACGCAGTGGCCTCTGCTTTTCCGGCCAAGACACACTGCACAGAGAAGCTGGAAACTGTGCCGACAGTACAAAGTCCAAAGAAGCTGCCGCTGCATTACTACCTGCTCGTGCGTGCTAGGAGACGGCAAGCTCAGGACCCTGGATGTCAAGGCCCGAGTTCAGTCCCAGCTCCTTGCGTGTTGAGAACAGGACAGGTCAAGCAGATCCGCAGTGTCTTCACACGAGACTGAAGGGCACTCAAAGCACCACGCAAGGCGACGAAACCACAAGCTCAAATGCAACATGTGTTTCCCCGATGTACAGTGGGGAGGTAACAGTCCTTCCCTTCCGCACACATGTTCGACCGACTTCGACTAGATCGCGTGCTCATCGAGCCTTAGACTCAGGCGCGGCTCGGCTCTGTCTCAGCCGCCAGCAACGATCCGTTATAGCTCGGCGCACTCAGAAGGTACCCCAACGCGCTGACAGCTCTTCTGGAGGACGGCAGTGAGGCGTTCGGAAAGGAGCTTGCCTTGCTTGGGTGCCATGCCTTCCTTCAAGGGGAAAAGGTTTCTATCTTTCCTCCATAGACTCAGGTGCAAGGAGGTCTTGAAAGACGCCACGACGTTGCTGACGCTGCAGAGTACTATCTTTCTGCATGAAAGCTGAGCTTTCCCCAGCTGAAGCCCAAACCCGCTTCCTACGAAATTCCATACTGAGAACGGCAGAATCTCCCCGTTCAGCTCCCACTCTGTACTTGTCTTCACGATTCTATGAGACTTTAGAAACTATGCTTCTCTGGTCACTTCTGAGAACCACACCCCAGTCTGTGAGCGGTACTTTCTCTGTCACTATAATCCAGGTTGCGAGGGTGCAGGGTTTGCAAGCAGAAAAGAAGACAGTGGAAGCGGGCTCGTTTCAAAGCTGTGCCTCAACGCTTCCTTGTCAGAGTGATCTGAAGTAAACGTTGGATGCCCACCTGAATGCTCCACCTGATGGTCCGTGTCCGTCTGCAATCTCTCGGAAAGACCTCTGCCTTATCCACGGATCCTGAGACATCCAGTGTGTTACGGATGCAACGGTGCTTCGAAACACAACTTCAGGCCCAGGATCAAACACAGGGTCTCTCCAGGAATCACGCTTGAACACTCCACGCCAAACGCACTGGCCCTCTGCTTTTCTCGGCCAAAACACACTGCACAGAGAAGCTGGAACTGTGCCGACAGTACAAAGTCCAAAGAAGCTGCCGCTGCATTATACCTGCTCGTGTGCTAGGAGACGGCAAGCTCAGGAGCCTGGATGTCAAGGACCGAGTTCAGTCCCAGCTCCTTGGTGTTGAGAACAGGACAGGTCCAAGCAGATCCGCAGTGTCTCACACTGAGACTGAAGGGCACTCAAGTCACACGCAAGGCGACGACACACTAGCTCAAATGCAACATGTGTTCCCCGATGTACAGTGAGGAGGTGCCAGTCCTTTCCCTTCCGCACACATCTAGAGTGTCGACTTAGCTCGGCGCACTCAGAAGTAGTAGCCCCAGCGCGCTGACAGCTCTTCTGGAGGACGGCAGTGAGGCATTCGGAAAGGAGCTTGCCTTGCTTGGGTGCCATGCCTCCTCCAAGGGGAAAAGGTTTCTATCTTTCCTCCATAGACTCAGGTGCAAGGAGGTCTTGAAAGACGCCACGACGTTGCTGAATCTGCAGAGTACTATCTTTCTGCATGAAAGCTGCTTTCCCCAACCTAAGCCCGAACCCGCTTCCTACGAAATTCCATACTGAGAACGGCAGATCTCCCTCGTTCAGCTCCCACTCTGTACTTGTCTTCACGATTTCTATGAGACTTTAGAAACTATGCTTCTCTGGTCACTTCTGAGAACCACACCACAGCCTGTGAGCGGTATCTCTGTCACTATAATCCAGGTTGCGAGGGGTGCAGGGTTTGCAAGCAGAAAAGAACAGAGAGGAAGCGGCTCGTTTCAAAGCTGTGCCTCAACGATCCTTGTCAGAGTGATCTGAAGTAAACATTGGATGCCCACCTGAATGCTCCACCTGATGGTCCGTGTCCGTCTGCAATCTCTCGGAAAGGACCTCTGCCTTGTCCACCGGATCCTGAGACATCCAGTGTGTACGGATGCAACGGTGCTTCGAGAACACAACTTCAGGCCCAGGATCAACACAGGGTCTCTCCAGGAATCACGCTTGAACACTCCACGCCAAACGCACTGGCCCTCTGCTTTTCTCGGCCAAACACACTGCACAGAGAAGCTGGAACTGTGCCGACAGTACAAAGTCCAAAGAAGCTGCCGCTGCATTACTACCTGCTCGTGCGTGCTAGGAGACGGCAAGCTCAGGAGCCTGATGTCAAGACCGAGTTCAGTCCCAGCTCCTTGGTGTTGAGAACAGGACAGGTCCAAGCAGATCCGCAGTGTCTCACACTGAGACTGAAGGGCACTCAAGTCACACGCAAGGCGACGACACACTAGCTCAAATGCAACATGTGTTCCCCGATGTACAGTGAGGAGGTGCCAGTCCTTTCCCTTCCGCACACAT
>PUFA01002533.1:0-26063 GCA_003508835.1 Eonycteris spelaea | reverse complement strand
ATTCCGAAAGTAGTCCTATCAAACTGATGCTATTCCTTCTTCGCCTCTCCTAATGCAAAATGCACTTGCACCACTAAAAAACTGAGACTATCACCTCCCCGTCTGCCCCATAAACTTGCTCTAACATCACTGATTGGAAAAGAAACTAAGCTAAAGGTCACTGTAGATTCTGATGGATTGAAATTGATAAGGTTTAGAGGGAATTAACCAGATAATAAGTAATTACAAATTTAAAATGAGAAGTTTAAGGCCAAATTAGCGGTGGTAATAGTGAGTATGGAAAGGAGTTGCGGTTGTGAGAATATTATGAAGGAAATCACATCAACTAACTTGTAACTGACTATTTAGCAAGGCAATGGAAAGAATCAGAGGTATCGCAAAGTTTAGTCTTAGTGATCAAGAAAAATAAAAAATAGTGATGTCAGTAAATAGGAACAGAGAATCAGGAAAAGAAGAGGTTTTTAGAAAAAGATAAGTGAGTTTGAAGTTCCATATGAAGAGATAGAACAGGCAATTTTAAATTCTAATTTTGTACTCAGGAAAAGTTTAAGTTGGAGATAAAATTCAGGCAGGCATCACTTGCCCGTTTCTTCCTAAGTCCAAACCTTCTAGCTCCCATATCCTACAGGCAGAGGCCATATGCAAAGAATATTTGAAACTTACTTCCTTCTCTCTCTTCCTTCTGTTGCTATTTTCCCCACCCCCCAGCTTTCTATGCCCTCTAGTATTCTTCAGAATTTTACAGTAGAGAAACTACTTGGCCTCTTTGTCTATTCCAAGCATTCACTGTAACTGTCTAGTTTTAGGAATGGTTCTTTATATTCCTGTGCACATGTCTTTTGTGATTAATAAGTGTCCAAGATAACATTTATAGAAATTTTCAATTGCTTTCAAATTATGTATACGGATAAAATAATATGCATAAGAAAAACCTAGAAAGGAAAGATCAGGTGAATGCTTCAGAGTTATGGCAACCATATTTTCTGAAGCAAAAATTGGACATCGGTTTCTGATGAAAAAAAAAAATTGATATTCTGAAGTCCTCTAAAGATTAAATGAAGCAATTTAAGCGTGTAATTGGAATGGTGAAATATTTGCAATTCCAGGACATTTAGATTGTTTCTAGAGACCACACAAGTAATTTATCCTGGAATCTGAAGTAGGTGGAGTGGAATACTAATAACACAATGCATACTTAATGTTTTTATACTCTACAGTTTATTTATTATTTTATATGCTATAACTTTTTGTTAGTATGCCTAATTAGTCTTGGTATTTGTTCTCACTGAAAGAATTTTTAGGACCCAAAATTGTTTAGGTCTTTGGGGAGGTACTCTGGAGATTGATTAATCCAAAACTTTTTTAATATGATGGTCAGACAAGAAATTACTTGCCTGAGTCACATATCAAGTCAATGGCAGAACTGAGATTAGAATCCAAGTATCCTGACTCCCAAATATCCTTTTCCCAAATGCCAAGCCTCAATTTGGGACAACAGCCTTTCCCTTCTGTCTACTTCTTCATATCTCATCCTTCGTTCTTTGGTTTGGATTTCCCTGGCAGATTGGAGCCACTGCTAAGAGGGCACAGTACAAAAGTACAGGACCCAAATATTTATCATCTCAAATTCATTTGATGTATATGAGGAACAACCCCTCCCATCATGCAGACATCTCTCCCTCTTCTCAGCTGAAACACCCACATCTCTATTTAGATGTCTTTAGGGTCAAATGGGACATCAAGGGGAAACATAGGTGGGAGCTTGATACTTGATATCCCCAGCATGCATTCTCAGATGATTACAAGATGAGAAATTTGCACATACCCAGACTCTGGAGTGTCAGCACATTTCTAATTTCCAACTTCTTCCAAATTTTTGGAAAAGGGAAAAACCTATTTAAGTACAATGATTCACTACTGGGAGAAAAACTCATTGATGGTTAACTTCATTCCTAGAGGTTTGTTCAACTCCATATGATAAAGCAGGATAATGATATTACTTTGTATATCTTGCAAGAAGTGACTTTCCCCAAATCACAAAAACAGGGCTAGAACCCCGGACTTACATTTCTCATGCATGAGATATCTTCTCTACTCCCTACTGCCTTCCAAGGCTGTCAGAAAAATCCGTGCCAGGAATGGAACAAGGGCTCACCATTCCATGTATGATTTTTTACATGGAGAAAGCTGCCTATTATTTAATTAATCATACACGATTGCTTTGAAATTTACCCTCTGAACCTGTAGGCTTTTGAGCTTTTTGGAAGGGACTGTAGATAGATTGGTCTATATATCCCCAGATTTAGGATGTGGCGGTAAGTATATCACAAATATTCAATACATGCATATGGAACTAACCGAATGAGTGAGCGCAATTGATTAGAACTTAAAAAGAGGCCAGGACCAGCATGTGGAGGGATTTTAATGGATTTTAACTCCTAGAATCTAGTTTCAAACATATTCTGTGACTATATGTCTCATCTTATACAAAACAGAACAGTTCAATTTGGGGTATAACTCTACGACAAGTAGATTTTTGAAAACTATCCCTCCCTTTACTTCAGTGTCTATAGAAGTATTCCACTTCTTCTTTAATATTGGGAACTCATAGTTCAAGCACTCACTCTAATATGTCACAAGCTATTGAGATATTGCTTATTTGGGCCTGAGACCAAGAGTGAGAATTTCACCCAATCAGAAAAAACCATTGAGGCAGCTTAAGACCAATGGAAATTGGTGCTTCAGACTAAACCTGTCTCTTCCCATCTTTTTTGATGCCTTGAAAGTATATATATTATATCATTAATATTTTTGAGTAAAAGAGAGAAAGCAAACTTGAGAGGATATGAAGAGATTTTCGTCTTTAATTCAGGTCTCCTTTCAAACCGGGGTACTCCACAAGCCTGTATGTTCCATTGTCGTACCCAAGCTTAGAATATTTGCTCTTTAGACTGAAATATATAGGACTATAGCTCTCCTCTTGTCCTTTCCTATATCTCCAACCTTCTGTACTATATTATCAAGACAGTATCTGTCAAGCAGAATTGATTTGCTACGTGCTGGAATCAAAACACTAAAAGGCTAAAGATAATAAGTTTCAACACACAGCATAGTTACATAACACATTTTAAATGGCTTTAGTTGTAGGAGGGTATTAATAGGGAATATTTACATTTACATAAAGCTTTACCATTTTCAAAGATCATTTGCTTTGAACTAATGTTCACAATATTAAGGTAGATATTTGCATCAGTCTTCTTGGGCTGCCATAACAAAATTGCTTGCTGGGTGGCTTAAAACACACATTTGTTTTCACCAGTTCTGGAGGATAGAAATCCAAAGATCAATGTGCCAGGGATGGTTTTTGATGAGACCCCTCTTCCTGGCTTTAGATGGCCACCTTCTTGCTACGTCTTCACATGGATTATTCTCTGTGCTTGTGTAGAGTGAGAAAGATCTCCAGTGTCTCTATTTCTTTTTATAAAGTCTGCAACCCTCAGAATAGAAGGCATTTATGCCTCATTTAATTTATGCTTCCTAAAGGCCCTATCTCCAAACAGTTACATGGAGATTAAAACATCAGTATTTAAAATTTTGGAGAGATATAATTATTGTCCCATCCATTCTACCATATTTACTGATGAAGAAATTGAGACTCCAGAACTTGAGTGATTTATACATACTTATTAATAGAAGCCCCAAGACTAAAACTCTAGTCCTACATTCTTTCTACTATTCATGTTGTTATTGAACAAATTAGGAAGTATTCCTTCTGCTTCTGTTTTCCAGAGAGATTGCAGGAATTTATGTTTTAAGTGTTTGGTAGAGCCATCTGTGTTGGTACTTTCCCTTTGAAAATGTTATTATTGATTCAATTTCTTTACAACATAGACCTATTCAGAATCTCTCTCTCCTTGTGTGAGTTTTGGTAGATTTGGCTTTCAATGGATTGGTTCATTTCATCTCGTTCAATATGTGGTCACAAAAACTGTTTCATAATATCCCTTTATTATCTTTTTGAATATCGATGGTATCAGTACTGATGATCCCTCTTACTATCGGTATTAGTAATTGTGTCTTCTCTCTTTGTGTCTTAGTTAACCTGACTAGAGGTTTATCAATCTTATGATCTTTTGAAAGAAATAGCTTTAATTTTGTTGATTTTCTCTATTGATTTTCCTATTTCAATTTCATTGATTGTTTTATCACTTCATTTCTGCTTTTTTGAATTTAATTTATTGCTTTTCTAAGGCGAAAGCTTAGATTGATTTTTAGATCTTCTTTTTGATATATGCATTTGGTGTTATAAATTTCCCTCTAAGTACTACTTTTGCTGCAGCCCACAAATTTTTGATCATATTTTTCATTTAATGCAAATATATTTTATTAGTTTCAGGTATACATTACTTTGGATATACATTTATACTAGTTTGTGAAATTATTTCCTCGATTACTCTGTCACTCATCTGGCTCTACACATAGCCATTACAATACTTTGACTATTTCCCTATGCTGTCTCTATATACTTACAACTTTTTTTAAATAGTAATTTGTACTTCTTCAACCCTTAAACTTTTCCTCCCAATACCCCAATCCCGCACCATCTGGCAGTCACCAGATAGACCTCTGTATTGTGAGTCTGTTTCATTTAATTAATGCAAAATATTTTTTAATTTGAGAGTTCTTTTCTTTTTAAAGTTTATTGGGTAACATTGGTTAATATAATTTATATTTTCAGGTGTACATTATAATTTCACATCTATATATTCATGTCCTAACCACAGTGTATATTCTACTGTGTGTTTACCACCCAAAGCCGGTCCCATCAGCTATATTTTGATCCCCTTTACCCACTTCACCCTCTCCCCACCCCCTATATTTGACCTCCTTCACCCAGTCTATCTCTCATCTACCTCCCATCTTCCTCCCCCAACCCTACCCTCTGATAAATACTAGTCTAGTCCATGTCCATGAGTCTTCTGTTCATTTCTCCTGTTAAATTGCTGTTTTTAGGTTTATATCCCACTTATAAGTGATATCATGTGATTTTCAACATTTTCTCTCTGGCTTATTTCGCTTAGCATGATTATCTCGAGGTCCACCCATTTTGCTGCAAATAGCGTGTTTCATCTCTATGGCTGTGTATATTCCATTGTATATATGTACTACAGCTTCTTTAACCAATCATCTATCATAGGACCTTCGGTTGCTTCCATGTTCTGACCACTGTAAATAATGCTGCTATGAACATCAGTGTGCAAATATCTTTTCAGATATGAGTTTTCAATCTTTGGGGTAAACACATAGTAGAAGGATTGCTGGATCATATGGTAGATTCTCTTGGTTTTCTGAGTAACCTCCATACTATTTTTCCATAGTGTTGTACCAATTTGCAGTCCCACCAACAGTGGGACATTCTCTCCAACATTTGTTATTACTTGTCCTGTTGATTATATTTATTCTACAGATGTGAGATGGTGTCTCATTGTGGTTTTGATTTGCATTTCCCTAATAGCTAGGATGTTGAGCATCTTTTCAAATATTATCGGCGATTCATATGTCCTCTAGGGAAAAGTGTCTGTTCAGGTTTTTGGCCATATTTTTGATTGGATCATTTAGTGGGGTTTTTTTTTGTTGTTATTGGTTGTATGAGTTCTTTGTATATTTTGGATATTAGCCCCTTATCGGGATGTTGCTTGTAAATATATTTTTCCTTCAGGTTGTTGTCTCTTTACCTTGTTGGTGGTTTCTTTTTCTGAGCAGAAGCTTTTTAGTTTGATGGACTCCCATTCATTTATTTTTGCTTTTACTTCCTTCACTTTTGGGTAAAATTCATAAATCCTCGTTAAGTCCAAGTCCGTGAGTTTATTCCTTGTTTTCTTCTATGTATTTCATTGTTTCAGGTCTATTTCAGGTCCTTATCCATTTTGAGTTAATTTTAGTATGTGGTGTAGACAATATCTAGTTTCATTCTTTTGCGGTGGCTTTCCTGTTTTCCCAGCACCATTTTCAAAGAGGCTTTCTATCTCCACTGTATGTTTTGGCTTCTTTGTCAAAAATTATTTGCCCATTAAACATGGGTTTCTTCTTAGACTCTCGATTCTGTTCCACTGCCATGTGTCTGTTTTGCTGCCATACCATGCTTTTTAATTACTATTGCTTTGTAGTATTGAGTAAGGCAGCGTGATGCTTCAAGCCTCGTTCTTTTTCTCAGGATGGCTTTGGCAATATGGAGTCTTTTGTGCTTCTGTACAATATAAACAATTCTTTGTTCTATTTCTTTAAAAATCAATGGGATTCTGATGGAGGTTGCATTAAATTGTATAATGCTTTAGTAATATGGTCATTTAAACTATGCTGATTCTTCCATCCAAGAACGCAGAATATATTTCCATTTCTTTGTATCTTTTTCAATTTCTTTTAGTAGGGTCTTGTAGTTTTTCATTATATTGTCCTTCACATTTTTCTTTAAATTTACTTCTTGGTATTTTATACTTTTTGTTTCAATTGAAAAAGTAATTATTTTCCACTTCTTTTTCTGACACTTCTTTTAGAATATAGGAAGGCTATGAATTTGTGATGTTGATTTTGTATCCAGAGACTTTACTGTATTTCTTTCATTGTTTCTAGTAGTGTTCTTGTGGAGTCTTTAGGGTTTTCCGTATAGAGAATAATGTCATCAGCAAATAGTGACAGTTTGACTTCATTCCTGTTTGGATGCCTTTTATATCTTTCTCTTGTTTGATTGCACTGCTAGGACTTCCAATGTTATATTAAATAAGAGTGGTGATGTGGACAGCTTTGCCTGTGTTCCTGATCTTAGAGAAAAGGTTTTTTTAGTTTTTCACATTATGTATAAATGTTGGCTGAGGGTTTGCCATACATAGCCTTTATTATGTTAAGGTACTTTCTTTCTATACCGATATTTTAAGTGTTTTTGATCATAAATGGATGCTGTATCTTGTCGAAGGCATTTTCTGCATCTATTGATATGATCATATGATTCTTATTTTTTAATTTGTTTATGTGATGTATCACTTTAATCGATTTGCATATGTCGAACCATCTCTGTGCCCCTGGGATGAAGACCATTTGAATCGTGGTGTATAATCTTTTTAATATGTTGCTGTATTCAGTTCACTAATAACTTATTGAGGAGTTTTGCATCTGTGTTCATGAGAGATATTGGTACAGTAGTTTTTCTTTTATTATGTTATCTTTACCAGGTTTTGGTATCAGAGTAATATTGGCCTCATAAAATGAGTTGAAAAATCTTACCTTCTCTTCGATTCTCTGGTAGAGTTTGAGGAGAATAGGCATTAAATCTTTGAATGTTTGGCAGAATTTACGGGTAATGCCAATCTATTCCTAGACTTTTACTTTTTGTTAGGTTTTGATGATTATTTTAATTTCTATACTGCTGATAAGTTTATTTAGATTTTCCAGTTTTTCTTGATTCAGTCTAGAAATGTATTTTTCTAAGTACTGGTCCATTTCTTATAGATTATTAAATTTGAGGTTATGTACTTTATCATGATATTTTTTGTAAGATCTTTTGTATTTCTGTGGTGTCTGTCTTAATTTCTCCTCTTTCATCCCTGATTTTGTGTTCTTTCTTTTTTCCTTAGTGAGTCTAGCCAGGAGTTTGTCAATTTTATTAACCATCTCAAAGAACCAGCTCTTTATTGCATTACTTTTTTCTATTGATTTTGTTGTTATTATTGTAGACAACATATAACTCAGCCTTTTTAAATCAACTCTGTTAGGCTATATCTTAATTGAGGTACTTAGATGATTGATATTTAAATTGATTATTGATGTAGTTAAATTAATATTTACAACATCTGCTTTCTTACCATATTAACTATGCCTTTTTAACTATTTTTTAGTGGTGGCCTTAGAATTTTGAACATACATTTGCAACTCTCCAAGTACACTTTCAAATAACACTACTTCATGGGTAGTGCAAATACCTTATAACAGCATTTCCAAGTCATTCTCCCCACCTGTTATGATGTTGCTGTCATTTGTTTTACTTATGTGTAAGCTATAAGGGCCAAATATGCTGTTACTATTGTTGTTGAACAAATTATCTATCAGGTAATTAAGAATAATAAAAATAATATCTTTCACATTTATTATTTCTCTAATGCTATTTATTTCTTATTTAATTTATTTATTTTAATTAGTTTCAAATATACATTACATTGGTTAGACATCTATATAGTTTGTAAAACGATTCCCCCAATTGCTCCCTCCCTCCCCTGACTCTCCACCTAGCCAACATATAAAGACTAATTGCATTCCCTATGCCATGCTCCCATCCCTGTGACCATCATTAGCTACTAATTTGGTACTTCTTTAACCCTTCACCCCATTCTCCCAGTCCCTCAAACCCCTCCCCTCTGCCCATCACCAAATTGTCCATACTATTTGGAGTCTGTTTTGATTAATTTGTTCTTTTATTCCTTAGATTCCTCACATAGGTGGAATCATATAGTGTTTACCTTTCTCTGACTTAAATATCTTCTAGGTCCGTCAAGGCAATATCTTTTTTCCATCCCCTTCCTTTTACTCGTGTGTTTCTTTTAAATCTGAAGTGAGTCTCTTGTACACAGAATGTATGGATGTTGTTTTCTTATCCATTCAGCTACTCTATCTTTTGGTTGGAGCACTTAATTGTTTTTCCATTTGACGTACTTATTGATAGGAATGTAGTTATTACCATTCTTCATTCTTTGTTTTTGATACATGTTTTCTTTCTTCTTAAAGAAGTCTCTCCAACTTTCTGTAATACTGGCTTGGTGTGAAAAATCCTTTCAGCTTATTTTTTTGTCTGGGAAGTCTTTTATCTGTCCATCAACTCTAAATGATAGCTTTCAGGGATAAAGTAGTCTTGGTTGTAGATCCTGGTCTTCAACAGTTGAATATTTTGTGCAAGCCCTTTTGTCCTGCAATAGTTTCTTTGAGAAATCAGCTGCCAGTCTTGTGGGTCTTCCCTTGATAGGTAACTATCTGTTTTTCTCTTGCTGTTTTTAATACTTTCTTTGTATTTAACCTTTGGCATTTTAATTTGATGTGTCTTGGTGTGGGCCTCTTTGGATCCCTGTTTTGGATTCTCTGAGCTTCCTGGGGTTTTATGTCCATTTCCTTCACCAGGTTAGGAAGTTTTCCATCATTATTTCTTCAAACAGCTGTTCAACATCTTGATTTTCTTCAGTTACACAGATCAGATGGTATTTGGACCCTTAATAGTGTCCATATGCTCCTTAAATTATTTTTTATAGTCTTGGCATTTTTCTTGCCATTCTGATTGAGTGTCCTTGGCTTTCCATCCTCTAGATAGGGCATTTGATCCTTTTCTTTATTCATTTGTTTATTCCTTTGTTTATTCCATTTAATATACTTTCATCTCAGATAATGTGTTCTTCATTTCAGACTGGTTCCTTTTATAATTCCATTTCCATTTTTATGTTTTTTATATCTTTGTTGAAGTTCTCACTGAATTTATCTACACTTCCCAAAAGTTCATTGAGCATCTTTATAAACAGTGTTTTGAACTCTGCATCTTAGATTACTTGCTCCATTATATCTGAATCTCTGTTCTGTTCTCTCATATGGTTTCTGCTTCTTTGTCTTCCCATTTGGCTGCCTTCTGTGTCTGTTTCTACATACTAAGCAAAAGCTTCTAAGTCTCCTGGTCTTACTAGTATGAATTTGTGAAGTAGGTTTCCAGTAGCACAGTCCTGTGAGGGTTCGGCTTCAGGCCAAATTTAGCCCAAGCCTCTGCCCCTCCAGGGCCACCTGTTAAGATTCAGCAAGCAATCCGCAGATGCTGTGCTTATAGCTGCCTCAAAAAGGCCACACCAGAGACTAGACTACCTGCGCTCCAGTTAGACAGTGAGATATGCTGTTCAACAGGGAGCATCTGACTCGTGAGGATATCCCTGGATGTGGCTTGGGTGGGGCCGCAAGTTGGGTGAGGTAGGTTTCAGGAAATCCTCTGGGCGCTGCAACTTCTGTATCCAGTTTGATGATGTCAGGGCTATGGCAGTGCTATGTCCTGCGTGAAAATCTACTGATGGACTCAGCCCCTTTAAGAGATGCCTGCCACTGCTGTTGCTGCTTCAGCCTCCATCTCACTTAGCTGCTCAAGACTAGGCAGCCCCACGTTCTCGCCCCGTCCTACCTTCTGCCATTGCAGGATGTTTTCTTGGATTCCTCCTAGTTGTATGGCTTGTCATCCCAGGTGATTTTTTCTTGCTGCTGTTCTTTGTTTCCATCACAATTTTGATTTGGTCACCAGAGAGATGAACAGAAACTCTATCATCTACACCATTTTTTCCTCTCTGCTATTCCTTTCTTAATGTAAAATCCAAGATTCAGACCTATATCATTTTCCTTCTTTTAATGTACTCTTAATACCTTGCAAGGCAGGCCTACTGGTGACAAATTTTCTCAATTTTTGTCTGAGAAAGCCTTTATATCTCTTCCAATTTTGAAGTATAGTTTCTCTGGATATAGAATTGTAGGCTCATGGGTTTTCTCTTTCAATACTTTATTTTGTTGCATAAAAGTACTTTTATTAAATTGACAGATACAACTTTATTAAATTATTGGGGTGACATTGACTAATACATGATATAGGTTTCAAGTGTACAATTATATAATACATCATCCGAATATTGCATTGTGTGTTCACCACCCAAAGTCAAATCTCCTCTGTCACCATATATTTGACCCCCTTTACCTTTATTTACCCCCCTTTCTCTCCAGTAACCACCAAACTATTGTCTGTGTCTATGAGTTTTTGTTCTTGTCTTCTTCATTTCTTGCTTTCAGTTTTGTATCTCACATATGAGTGAAATCACATGGTTCTCAACTTTTTCTCTCTTAGAGATAAAACTTTTTTCACTGAGCATGATAATATCAAGATCTATTATCATGGTCACAAATGGCAGTATGTCATCTTTTTTATGGCTGAGAAACATTCCATAATAGATACAGATATAGATATAGATATAGATATAGATATAGATGATATAGAGATAGAGATAGAGATAGATAGAGATATAGATGATCTAGATATAGATGATATAGACATAGATATAGATGATAGAGATAGAGATAGAGATAGAGATAGAGATAGAGATAGAGATAGAGATAGAGATAGAGATAGAGATAGAGATAGAGATAGAGATATACTCACACACCTTCATTATCCAATTATCTATTGAAGGAAATTTCAGTCATGTTCATGTCTTGGCCACCATGAATAATGCTACTATGAACATTTGGTGCATATATCTTTATGGATAAATTTGGGGGGGGGGTAGATACACAGAAGAAGGTTTGGTGGATCATATGATAATTCTATTCTCAATTATTTGAGGAACCTCCATATTGTTTTCCCTAGTGGCTATACCAATATACATTCATACCAGCAGTGTAGGAGGGTTCCTCTTTTCCCACAACCTTTCCAACGCCTGTTATTACATGTCCTATTGATGATAGCCATTCTAACAGGTGTGAGGTGGTATCTCGTTGTGGTTTTGATTTGTGTTTCTCTAATAGCTAGTGAAGTTAGGCATCTTTTCATATGTCTGTTGGCCATTTGTGTGTCTTCTTGGCAGAATATTAGTTCAGGTTCTCTGCTTATTTTTAGTAGAATTGTTTGTTTTTTTTATTGTTGAGTTGTATGATTTCTTTGTTATTTTGGATATTAGCACCTTATTAGAGTTTGTTTGCAAATATATTCCCCATTCAGATGGTTACCTCTTTGTCTTGGTTTCTTTTAATGTGCAGAAGCTTTTTAGTTTCATATAGTCCCATTTATTTATTTTTGCTTTGACTTTCATTGACTTTGAGGTCAAATTTATAAAATCTCTCTAAATCTAAGGACCATGAGTTTTAGTACCTATATTTTCTTCTATCCAATTTATTGTTTCAGGTCTTATATTTAGGTCTTTGATTCATTTTTAGTTAATGTTGGTGTATGGTGACAGATAGCAGTCTGGTTTCATTCTTTTGCATGTGGCTTTTCAGTTATCCAGCACTATTTATTGAAGAGGCTTTTCTTTCTCCATTGCATGCTTTTGGCTTCTTTGTTGAATATTATTTGCACCTATATATGGGGATTTATTTCTGGACTTTCAATTCTGTTCCATTGATCTTTGTGCCTGCTTTCCTGCCAATACCATGATTTTTGATTATTGTCACTTTGTAGTATAATTTGAAGTCAGTCAGAATATTTTTTCGGGATTGTTTTGGCTATTCAGGGTTTTTTGTGCTTCCATACAAATATGATTATTTTTGTTCCATTTCTTTAAAAAATTGCCATTGGGCTTTGATGGGTATTGCATTAAATCTATACATTGCTTGGCAAATAAGGTCATTTTAACGATGTTGATTCTTCTAATCCATGAACACAATATCTTTCCATTTCTTTATGTCTTCTTCAATTTTTTTAATAGAGTCTTAGTTTCCCATGTATAGGTCCTTCACATGCTTCATTAGGTTTATTCCTAGGTATTTTATTATTTTCATTTTGCAATTGCAAAAGGATTTTTTTTCATTTTTTTTCTGAAATTTCATTGTTATTGTATAGGTAGGAACAGAATGGATTTTTGTACATTGATTTTGTATCCTGAAACTTTACTGTATTTGTTTATTGTTTCTAATACATTTTCCCCCATGGAGTCTAGGGTTTTCTGTATAAAGAATTATGTCATCTGAAATAAGTGACAATTTGACTTCTCCATAGCCAGTTTGGATGCCTTTTATTTATTTCTCTTGCCTGACTGCTCTAGCTAGGAGTTCCTATCCTATATTGAATATGAGTAGTAAGAATGGGCATCCTTCTCTTATTCCTGATCTTCGAGGAAAACATTTTGGTTTCTCATTATTAAGTATGATATTAGCTTAGGGTTTGTCATATATGGCCTTTATTATGTTGAGGTACTTTCCTTCCATACCTGTTGCATTAAGTGTTTTAATCATAAATAGATGATGTATCTTGTCAGATGCTTTTTCTTCATCTATTGATATGATCATATGATAGTTATTCTTTATTTTGTTTATGTAGTGTATTACATTGATCAATTTGCACATATTGAAGCATCCTTGCAATCCTAGAATTAACCCCACTTGATTGTGATGTATAATCTTTTTATGAATTGTTGTATTCAATTAACTAGTATTTTGTTTAAATTTTTTGCATCTGTATTCAACAGATATATTGGTCTGTAGTTTCCTTTTTTGTGTGACATCCTTACCATGTTTTGGTATCAGGGTAATGCTGGCCTCATAAAATGATTTAGGAAGTATTGTCTCTTTTTCAATGTTTTGGAAGAGTTTGAAAAGAACAGGTATTAAATCATCTTTAAATGTTAGGTAGAATTCACTAGTAAAGCCATCTGGCCCTGGACTTTTACTTTTTGAGAGTTTTTTTTTTATGATTGTTTCAATTTCCTTACTGTTGATCAGTCTATTCAGAGTTTCTGGTTCTTCATGATTCAGTCTAAGAAGGTTGTATTTTTGAGATCTTGTCCATGTTTTCTAAGTGATTGAATTTGGTGGTATATAGTTTTTCATCATATTTTTGTATGATGCTTTGTAATTCTGTGGTATCTATGGTAACTTCTCTTTTACTTCTAATTTTGTTTTATGCCTTTTCTCTTTTTTCTTTAGTGATTCTAGCCAGGTTTGTCAATTTTATTGATGATTTCAAAGAACTAGCTCTTTGATGCATTAATTTTTTCTATTGTCCTTTTGTTTTCAATTTTACTTAATTCTGCTCTAATTTTTATTATTATTTTTTCTTTCTACTGACTTTGGGCTTCATTTGTTCTTTTCTTCCCTACACTTTAAATATTTTACTCTCCTCCTTTCTTAATTGCATAGTTTTTTTTGAAAGATAAGTTTCATATACATCTTATCCTTGCTTCTCTGTCAGTAAAGTATCTTGTTCCTCTGGCTTCTTTCAAGATTTTTACTTTGTCTTTGATTTTCTGAAGTTTATGGATAGATTTTTTGTTATTTATCCTGTTTGGTGTTATCTAATCCTTCTGGATCTGTGGTTTGGTGTCTTTCATTAGTTTTAGGAAATTCACAGTCATTATTACTTCAAATATTTATTCTCTTCCTTCCTCTCTTCTTCTAGTATGTGCATGATGTCTATGTTACACCCTTTATAATTTTCCTACATTTCTTTAATATTTCATTCTTTTTTTTCCACTTTTTTTCTGCTTTGCATTTCAATCTTAGAAATTTCTATGACATTTTAATTGTTTTTAGCTGTGTCCAGCCCAATGCTTTAGATGGGTCCATTAAACGCTATTCTTTTATTCTTGTTATGTTCTTTATTTCTAGTATTTCTTTTTGATTCTTAGAGTTTGAATATCTCTGTTCACATTGCTCACATGTTTTTTTATGTTATCTATTTTTTTCAATTAGAGTTCTTAGCAAATTAATATAATTGTTTTGTATTTCTAATCTGATAATTCCAACATCTCTGCCATATTTGAATCTGGTTCTGATGCTTCTTCAACATATTCACTTTGTTTTTGGCTTTTAGTATGCCTTTTGATTATTTTGTTGTTGTTGATAGACAAACATGATGTATTGGGTAAAAGGAACTGAGGTAAATAGGCTTTTAGTGTGAGGTTTTATGTTTATCTGACTAGGGGTTAGGCTATATATACTGCTCATTTTAGCTGTAGAGTCAGAGACTAAAATTTCTTTCAGTGCCCTTGTTTTTTGCCTCCCTTATTGTCTTCGGGTTTCCCTAGAGATTTCTTAAGATCTTACATATGAAATTTTTTTTCAGTTGCATTCTTCTGTTGTTATACAAAAGTTTTATTGATGTAATAAAAAGATGTGGAGAAGGGAAGCACTATAGTCATATGATTAGGCTGCAGTCTTTTAGTTAGCCTCAACCCTTGGGCTGTGACCTTTATAAGTACTTTTCAGTTTTTACCCCTTTAGGTAAGACAGCAAGACTAAAGAGGGATGGAGTTGGGTATTTTCCTTACCACAGGATGCTTAATCTGTGATAAAACCTCACTCAGGCTCTGGTAAAACAGTTGTTCTTGAAGGCAGGGCTTGTTAAGAAGAACAGAATATCTTTACTGCATCTACTGCAAGGATGAAGACCATTTTCAGCAATCAGACTGTCAACATTTCAAAAATGTGGATATCACTCTGAAGGGACTCATGGTTATTGTGAAGGGCCCCTAAGGTAACCTGTGGAGAAACTTCAATCATATAAATGTAAAATTCAGTCTCCTTGAACAGAAAAAGAAGAGGCTCTGGAACAAATGGTGGGGAAATAAAAAGGAACTGCCTACTGTTCGTACTATCTGTAATTATGTACAGAACATGATCGAGGGCATTATACTGGGCTTCCATTAGAAGATGAAGTCTGGGTGTGATCACTTCCCCAACAACACCATTATTCAAGAAAATTGTTCTCTTCTTGAAATCTGAAATTTCTTGGGTAAAAAAAAATACATCCACAGGGTTCAAATGAGGTCAGGTGTTGCTTGTTCAGTATCTCAAACACAGAAAAATGAGTTAATTCTTGAAGGATATGACACTGAACTTGTATAAAATTCAGCTTCTTTGATTCAACAAGCCACAACAGTTAAAAACAAGGATATCAGAAAATTTTTGGATGGTATCTATGTTTCTGAAAAAAGAACAGTTCAGAGGGCTGATGAATAAGGCCTAAGTTGTTAATCTATGGAGATTCCAATATGTCAGATGATTCCTCAAATTTATTTGTGATATTTTAAAGATGCAGTATACATTATATATTGATTTGGGGCTTTTTTATAAACTGATTTCCCTTTCCAACTACTTGGCAAGTAAACAATTAACTTAATTCTAGTGTTTTAAGAACAATTACAGAAGAAACAGAACAGCAACTTATTCTAATAACATTTCATGGGAGAAGTGACTTGAATATGGTTTTTGAAGGAATACCAGGGGCATTTCAGGCAAGAAGGGTATGATGTCAGTAATAGGCAACACTGTAGCTGTTCGTCATCAAATGCAGAATTTGGAGAGATTTTCTGAAGGTATCTAATTTTTCAGAAGCATAAATTTGAGTATTTATAAGGCAACTGTGCCTGAGTCACTTATATATACAAGTAACTTTTTGTGAAAAAGCAGCTGAGAAGTGAAACAAAGTGATGCAGCCTTAGCAAATATTGAAAATGCAGTTATTTTGCATTTCTGATAAACATGGTTGCTGTAGTCCAAGGTCCTCTCAATGTTATCCTCCGCCCTTCCTCAGCCATTTATTCCTATATCCTAGCCCTTGATATTTCTAAAAAATAATAATATTTTCATAATTTCTTAATTCCATGTGTTAAACTTTGAATATATTATAATCTTTGGTTTGATGATTTTAATGGTTAAGATTTTAAGAAATGGATGAAATGATAAATCTAGGATTTGCTTTGAAATATTTGAGATTAGGTTGGAGTAAGCATTGGAAGGGGTTGTAGGTGAAATAAGTTACTTATAAATTTATTTGTTGAAGCTGAATGGGATTCGCTATACTAGTCCTACTTACATAATGTGTTAAAATTTTTCGTAATGAAAAAAATGAAACAAAAAGCCTTGTATATTTCCCCTGGATTACTATAATAGCTTTTTAACTGATAACTTTGCTCCTCCCTCCCCCATGTGTGCAGCAGCAGCAAGAATGCTTTTTTCAAACTCTCAGCTCCCTCTTAACCTTTTCGACTACACTGATTGAACTCACCTTCTTGTTCCTTAATATCGCTAAGCCTTCAAGTTGTCATTTCCCTTTGGAATGGCTACTTCAAATCTAGTCAAATGTATTCAATGAAACCTCTCTTGACTACCCTTTTAACTGTGCTCACTCCTCACCTCCATCCTAGCATACCTTTATCCTATTTGTTATTGCCCATAGCATTTATAATGTAATATGTATAGTTTGTTTTGTATTATATGCATTTTTCCTGTTAAAATGTAACCTTCATGAGAGTGCAATCTTTTCTACACAGATATTCTAAGTATTTGGAGTGGCGCTTGCACATAGCTATTTGCCAAGTGAATGGTGCTCAGATTGCCAGGAGGTTCAAGTTAAAAAGACAGTATTAGTAATGAGACTGGAAAAGACGTTTTGGAAGGTTTTGAAGTATGTCAAAGTTAGATATGAGGAAGAAATTTTCAAGTGACAACATCACAGAAGGATAGAGGTATTAATATTAAGAGTATCAGTACATAGGTGGTGGTAGCAACTGTGGAAATAAATGTGATTTCTGAGTGAAGTGGGTTGTTATGCTGGGTGACACCTTCACAAGAGATAACTATTGGAGGTTGGTTGTTGATAAGGAGTGATTCCCATTTAATATCTTGGGTGTAGTGAATGAAAGTCTAGTTTTCCCCAGAAAAGACTTCCATGCCTTATGTGTCTACTATGAATAAGCATTTGTGTGTTATTTTATCAAGTTTGAGGTAGAGGAGTCCACATTTTATAATGAGAAAACATACTCAGAAATAATCCAGTTGACACACATCTTGGAAAGATGGGGGTAGACAGCGTTGAAGCAACAACCAGTTGCAACACCAAACCCATTCATATTCCACAGTTCTTACAATTGACTAAATTGTTACCAGTTTATCTGGAATAAATTACATTGAGATTTTTTTTTAAATAAAAGAAGAGTAAAATTTTCTGAGCATATTTCAATATGGCTATATCCTCCCTCCCTCTTCTGGAAGCATGAGGAGATTTTCTTGGATCCTCTCTGTGAGAACTTAGTAGTAGGGCTCCTAGAGATAAAATTCATGAAAATGTGGTGGCTTTCATAAAACTGGTCCCCCATGGAGTTTTCAACCCACAAGTTTATCTTCACTGAGCCTCCAGAAATTTATGAATTATAGTTTGTTTTCCTACCCCAGTACTGATTCCAATGGCAGTTTCTGCTCCTGGACTTTTTTTTTTTCTGGAAAGCTGTGAATATATCTGCTTGTCTCTCTCTTCATTTTTGGGGGCAGCAGTTTTCTCTGTGACCTCAATTCTCTGGTCCATCTAATAAGAGTTATTGTTCTTTTTTTCTTATTCTGATGATATGATGATTTTCAAGCTCCTCATATGCCAGAAGAGGCCCCAGAAATCTCATGTTGCCTCAACACACAAGATCTTATTTTTTGGTTTCAATCACTTTTAGCTCAAATCTCTTTAACTTGCTCTTGGAATTCTTAGTTCTAGGAAACCCTAAACCCTATCCTGCTTGGTTTCAAACCCCTTTCATGTCATATTTTACCTAGTCTCAAACCAAAACTGCCCATGCTTCACCATCAATCTCTACCTATTAACATAAACTATAATTGAAACATTTGTCTTGCTCCATTACCAGTTTTGCTTCAAGTTCAAATAATTAATTACATCTGTGCACTAGTTCTAATACCTTGTTTATGTATTTTTTATTTTCCATAAAATTTGGCACACAGTGGGTATTCCACAAATGGGGAATTTCTTTAAAATAAATTTTTTTCTAATGACTAGGGCAAATGCTATAATGTATATGATAAATTCCATGTGTTTGAAGAGAGCCTTGTGTTTTGGAATGATCAAGAAAGGCTTCATGATGGAGGCTGAAATTGAATCTTGCCCTAAAGAATGGATAGAATTTATAATGTTTGAGAGGAGAATAAAAGGTCATTTCAAATTTTTGGCACAGCATGAACAAGAGTGCAGAGATGGGATAAGAAAAAACATCTGCTTCTGAGGGGAATATTCTCTGCTGTTAAGAAGAGCTATTATTGGGATAGCTTGGGTGACTTGAAAGCTTCAAAAATATTAAGATACTCCAAAGTGAATTAAATATAGTTACATGGAGGATGTCCATCCAGTTTGCAAGATACTGACTGAGTCAATAACAAGCAACGACCAAAGCCTTATCACAAAATTACATAATGGTTGAGCATTGATGCTCTCATTTAACTATTTCTTCTAATATTTGGAAGGTCTTGAGTTCTGTTGTAGGCTCTGGTAGAGGCATATATGTAGGAGAATTTGCTACCTGAAGTTCAGAGAAATAAAGAAACTTCTTTAGTATCATCAAGTAAAGTGTGGAGCCAGGATTCAAATCCAATTCTGTCTAGCTTTTAAAATATCATATTATTTAAATAACACTGTTCTTTTGCTAAATAAGAGAAGTCCAAAAATGGAATTGGCTACTTTTTAAGGGAACAACTACCTTGAATTCTGAGTGTGCAGCCAAAGGCTAGATAACTCTTTGGAAAGGATTTTATAGAGACTATTCAAAGATAGGGGCAGGGAGGGAGGTTAAGGAATAGAGTATACTCTGTGCTTAACTATTAAAGATCCCTTCAAACTTGGAGAATCTCTGATCCAATTCAAATGTTTTAAGGGTACTCTTTACTGTTATACTTTCAGAGTAGATAACAAACATAGAAGTGTGTGTGTGTGCACGCACGCGCACACACACACACAAACACACACACACACACACATATTAATTAAATAATGAATAACTTTTCTTCCCCAGCAAAATTCCCTCCAAGTATCCTTCCTTGGGACTTACAGTTAAGTTTCTAAATGTTCTTAATTGTTATCACCTGAAGTTTTCTTATGGGCAAATGTCTGTTCTTAGAAGGCTTCTTCTACTCTGAAATAAATCACTGGTCTCCCTCTACTCAGGAATGTTAATCCTTCAGAGTCTTCCAGAAAAAAAAAAACTCAGGTTGTCATAGTTATTGCAAGGTAAAATAGCTGTCTGGTGAATATCCTGGAAGTGTACAAAATAGCTGACCTATCGCAGCTGTGCTTTAGAAACATCATGGAAAAAACTGGCCTGTTGCTTGAAATCAAATCAAAGCTATCAAGGGTGTCACTGCACACGTCTGGGAACTGTCAGTGTTATTTCCTTTAGTTAACACTATTAGTGCATTCCATTGAGCACTGTCAAAGAAAAATGAACATTTATAGTACATGCTAAACATTCTACTACGGTTATCAAAGCATCTGTTAGGAAATATCTTTGGTGATAGAGCTTCTGATTCCTTCAATGAGTTTTCATCCTTGCTGTAGAACTGATTGTCATACCATAATTATACTGATCAAACAAACTTTAATAAAATGGATCTTCTGCTTTAGACAGCTAGAGAGAGGAAGACTGCTTGAATCATGCCTGAATAGCTGTCAAGAAAAACATCTTGCTTCATCTCTCTTCCCTCCCACCCTCTGGGTGTAGGGTAAATCACCTAACTGGGATGAATGTCAGGAGCAAATCATTAGTTCAGACAGCAAGATGGAATTGAGAATGCTTTTTTAAAATGATAATAGGATTTAGTTTGCTTAGCATAACTTAATTGCATTATCCTATTCAGGTCTTCTCCATTTTTTTTTTTATTTCTTTTTGCTTTTGATTGAATTGTAGGAAACTCCTTCCCTCTCCCTCTCTCTCTCTTTTCTGTCTCTCTATCTGTACATCTCTCTATCTCACTACCTCTCATCAACTCTCTCTCTCTTCTTCCAACTAAAATTATGAGAATAATCTACTTTTTAAGTAAGCTAACTAAACTTCACTTTTAAATTATGTATGAGAGATATAAAATATCTCTCCCCTATTTGGACAGAAATACAGAAAAGATTAACTACAACTTGACAATTTGAGGATTCCCAGCTAATAATGAGTCTTTAAATAATTTTAAAAAAAAAACAGAAAACTAAGCCTATGCCATGGATGTTCAACTCCATTGCATTTTTACCAACCCTATCTTCTTGCAAGGAAACCAAGGATGTAACACAATCTTCATATGTAAAGGTTTGAAAAAATATCTAGTGTTAGAAATCACCATTTGGCCATAAATTATAGGCAAGCTGGAGATACAAGTTTCAGTCCTGTGGTGAAAGTTTCTAAACCAGGGCAAAACAAAAGCAATTGTCCACAACCAACAGTCTTTTTCTATAACTAAACAGTGTACATTATCATTTGGCATGTGTATATTCTATTGTGTGTTTACCATTCAAAGTCCAATTTCCTTCAGCTACCATATATTTGATCCCCTTTACCCACTTCACGCTACTCCTATCCCCCTATATTTAACTTCCTTTACCTCATGTACCTGCCCTCTCCTCCCCTACCCCCTACTGAAAATTTTCCAGAACAGATTTTGAGCAGATTTTTTGAGTAGTCAGTCCTCTGAAGAGTTGCCAAAGGGCTATTACTAAGTCTAAAACTGTGAATTCAGTTCTCACTGTCCAGCTACAATTCTTCCACTGGATATCATCTTGATGTTAGGAAAACTAATTAACTTGACTCTTACAGCCTGTATTTTTGAATCTTAGTGGTTCTGAGTTTATGTAGCATAAAATCCTACCTAGCAAACCTCTCAAAAGAAAAAAAAAAGAATAAAGTCACAGATTTGGACATCTAATATGGGGTATTATTTAATGTGTGGCTGAATTTTTCCAACCACTATGTATATTGTGTTAGAAAGAGAAGAATGAATGAGCCATGAAAAAATAAAGTGTTTTTATCTATGATTTCATACACTTAACTTTACCAAGAGGTTAAAAGGTTAGCTGGGATGAGAAAGAAGCAGGAGCAGACTTAAGCCCTGATCTGCCACTATAGGACTCATTGTCAGTGAAAATGCTAGATACTAAATAACAATAACAATGACAACAACACATTTTTCCTGAGCTTGTACTCTGTCATTGCACTGTTTTCAATGGATACAAAAAAAACAGAATATATTTCTACGTTCTTAAGGAGCCCTTACAATCCAATAGAATCTTCGCAGAAACTCCAGTTTGTACTTCCTTTTCACTGTATCCATAGGAAATTAAAACTCTTATTGTCATCTATTGTTATCCATATGTTTATAATAAAATGTCTTTCTAGTTTAGCCGTGAAGTAATTGAGGGTAATTCTTTTCACTTTTATATCCATTACACCTAGAAAAGACAGTGGACACTCACTGAAAAATGTTTGAATGAATCAAGAAATTAACAAATTTAAAAAGACAACTATGGACTTCACCAAAAAATCAGGATTGTGTCAAGATTGAATACCTCTAATCTCATCTTTCTCTAAAATACTCTACTCTTCTGTCACAATGAGCTTTCCCACAAATTTGATCAGATCACCACCCTGGATGAATGGGTTTGCAGTGCCTTGGAGATAAAACCCAAACCACTTAAGTATAGGACAGAAAGCCATCTTCGACATGCCTTCTGTCTGCCTCAACTCTCACCACAGCGTGGTAATACTATTGTAATCATGACTGACTTTCCAACTAGACTATATATTCCTTGAAAGTAAAAATTTTGTCTAATTCATCTGTGTTGTACCAGTGCCTAAAACAATGTGCCTTGATACCTACTAAACGTTCACTATGTACCAGATCTCTTCTGTGGTACTGGGATGCTACCACATATTCATTAATTCTCATATTTTCTTTCATTGAACTGTGCCTCATAGCTCTCATAAAATTTGTCAAATAATAATTCCATATGCCTCTTTATGAATCAGTAACCTCAGCTTCTAGTCCTGGCTGTTGTACTACTTAGTTGAATTTATCTGCCTGTCTCCTCATTCATAAAAAAAAAAAAATAATATATCACCTTAATTTTTACCCTACATAATATTCAAAGCTGACATACTTTCTAGACTGTGGTAGAGTATAAATAAATACTTATATACACAAATGTAAAAAGCAAATAATGTAGATTATATAAAAGTAAAGTGGTAGAGCTATAATAATTTATATGGATTGACGGTTTAGAGCCAGATTGCTGGGGTTTGAGTTAGTTCAGCCACCTGCGAGCAAGGGTTTTCTTTTTATTATTTTCATCATCTGCAAAGTAGAGATAATAACTGTACCTATTTCTTAGGGATGTGTTAAAGATTAAATAAGTAAATTCATGTAAAATACTTAAAATGTTACCTGTCAAGTGGTAGATATTTCATGTATCAGCAATGTTTTTCCAGTTATTCATGACTTGATTGTAACAGTGACTGTCAAGTTACCCATCCAGTAAAGATATCAGCTATACACATCTGATGGCTGCCTAATACCTAAAAGTTAAAGCCCGGCATGCTCAGAGATAGAGTCACCTCTAAATTCTACCCAAAATATAATATATATGACCAACTCTTGATAATTTTCTAAACATTTAAGGTATGCCATCTGATCCTCAACATTGAGCACATTTTCATTTGTTATGAAACTTTAAATTTGCACAGTTACCAGGGACAGTTCCAAGTTTACATATTTCCAATGTAACAGCTAACTCCCTGAGTAGGTGTTATATGAGGGGTTCCCCAAAACCTTTTTTCCAATAAGCTGCCACTAAACCTATCTGCCCCACTGTCCTTCTGCTTGATAAGAAAGCCAACTGTCAGAGCCTCCTTGAGTCAGCAAGAGCTCCAGAGAATGAAAAGTTGGGGAGAACTTTATATTTTCATCACTGCTCAGAGTTGCACATAGGGTAACTGAGCTCCCTGGAGCCAGTTCAGCTGATATTATATCTTATGATGGTTTCTCAAATTCTGTTCAAAATATATCATAAAGAACTTTATTTGGAAGGGAAGTCCAGAAGGGGAGAGGTTTGCACAGAAAGTAAATGTATTTGATTTTAGACATTTGAATTTACAGTGTAGGTGGAATCATCAGTCCTTATTGATCCTAAAGTCACAGACCACCAGTGATAGAAGATTTTTACTGTATCTCAAAATGAAAAGAGGATTTGAAAAAGGCAATTTGAATGGAGGTTAATTTTGAAAGGAAGAAAGAGATTTGAGTCCTTCTTTAAACGTTGAAAGAATAAACCTAGTAAGGGAGAGGAAAAGACTTCATCAAATGGTATCCTCTAGAAAAAGTGATCCAAAGATGAGGTACAAATATTAGGAGTTGGCCTAACTTTGATTGTCTTATCTATATCCCAGCTTTTCATCAGCCAGCAGATAGGGATGTATTGCTTTGTTTTCCAGCAGTCTGCTGACATGGAATTTAGAATGTTTGTACAGAATTCTAAGTATATTTTTAGCATGTGTGTTTTTTCTACCCTCCTCTAATATACTTATTTCTAATGTTACTTTAGAAATTACTTATTTCAGTTGTTTCTGCAGATCATACACAATTCCCAATAACTAATAACTCTAACTTTTTCATCTGGTTCCAAGAATAAGCCAGTACCCAGCAGACAGCTGATGTTGCTCTTGGAAAACTGCACTTTCCTAAAAGAGAAGTGCAGCCAGGCAGCAACCAATTGCAAATAGCTGTGTAGCTCCTACCAGATAGTCCTGGTAGGTCACAGGCAGAAGCTGTCCTAGGTCTGCACAGAAGCCCCTCCCAAAAGGCACTAGAATCAACACACCAGGAGGCTGGCTTCAAAACACAAAAAAAGCACTACTCAATTAGTCCTACAAGTGGCAAAACCAAAGGGTAGTCTCAACAGGCGCAGGACCCTGAATGTATAAATCACCCTCAAAGAGGTCAGCCACCACAAAGCACCTCATCTGCTGTGGTCATGGCCAATCCTCAGAGCCTGTCAGCCTGAAAGTCCATCCCACCCAATGACAAGGGTGGGAATGACAGCAATCAAGCCTCAACTATAACAACAAGGCACACAAAACTCACACAAGAGGCACTAATGAAATACGCAGGCAGAAGTGATCGTGGAGACTGTGCCACTTGGCCATACAGGAAACCTACTGCATAAGACCACCCAACAAAGACTGAAAGACATAGAAGCCATATCTAATACATAGAAATGAACACAGAGAGACAGCCAAAAATAAGAAACAAAGAAACGTGTTCCAAGTGAAAGAAGAGGAGAAAACTCCAGAAATGAAACTAAATGAAATGGAGGCAAGCAACCTACCAGAGACAAAGTTTGAAACCCTAGTTATAAGACTCCTCAAGAAACTTAGTAAAAACTTCAATAAAGAGCCAGTAAACATAAAAATCAAGATAGAGACCATAAAAAGTCATAAATAAAGAATAAACTAATAAATTAAAAACACACTAGAAATGGTCAACAGAAGATTAGATGAAGCAGAGGATCAAACCAGAGATTTGGAACACAAGGTAGCAGAAAATATGTAATTAGAATAACAAAAAACTAAAAAAAGAATTAAAAAATGAGAATAGTTTAAGGGACCTCTGGGACAAAATCAAGCATAACAACATTCACATCAAAAGATACCAGAAGGAAAAGAGAGATTGCAAAGGATAGAGAACTTATTAGAAGAAATGAATTAAAACTTGCCCAGTCTGGCAAAGGAAATGGTCAAACAAGCCCAGGAAGTGCAGAGAGTCCCAAACAAGAGGGATCCAAAGAGGCCCACACTATGTTAGATCATAATTAAAATGGCAGTTTAAAGACAAAGAAAGAAACTAAAACCAGCAAGAGAAAGGCAACTAGTTACAAAGGAGCTCCCATAAGACTGTCAGGAGATTTCTCAACAAAATTTTACAGGACAGAAGGGATTGGCACAAAATATTAAAACTGATGAAAGCAAAAGCCTACAATTGAGACTACTCTACCCATCAAGGCTATTAAGTAAAATTGAAGGTAAGAGAACTTCTCAGACAAAAAAAAAAAGCTAAAGGAATTTATAACCACTAAGCCAGTATTACTAGAAACATTAAAGGAGCTTCTTTAAGAAGAAAGGGGGAGAAGCATAAATATGAATAATAAAATGACAACAATTTCGTACAGATTAATAAATGAAAGTGAATTAATGTTCCAGTCAAAAGACATCAGGTAGCTGAATGGACAAAGAAAGCAAGGCTCATACATATGCTGCCTGCAATAGACCTACTTCAGGTTGAAAGACACAAGTAAAGGGATGAAAAATACATTTTATGAAAATGGAAATGAAAAAAAGCTGGAGTAGCAATACTTATACCAAGCAAAATAGACTAAAACAAAAATTATAATAAAAGAAAGAAAAACATAATAATAAGCAGATCAATCCAACAAAGGAATATAATCCTAGTAAACATCTATACACCCAACATGGGCAGCACCTAAACACGTAAAGCAA